>JAUYWV010137513.1:0-10762 GCA_032274565.1 Nematoplana nigrocapitula
CCGTAAAACGGTAGCAATACCGTTGTTGGACCATATTGTCACAAATTTAAATGACAGATTTTCTCGTAAGTTTAAAAATATATACTAATATATCTACATATATACACATATCGAGTTTATCCTTACACAATAGGGGATTAATACACAATTTAAAAAAAAGTAATATCTTTTTTATAGCTCTTCATTCAACAGCGATATCCCTCCTGAATCTCGTTCCAAACATTATCTGCGAGCAAGATGACCTTACCAAATTGGATAAGGTTATCGAAATGTACAACGATGATCTGCCAAACCCCACTGTAATGGACATGGAATTGAAACGCTGGAAACTCAGGTATTATAAAATATGTATTACCTATAGTTATATTTAGTATAAATGCGAATCATAATATTTTACAATATTTAATCTATAGAATTTTAACCTATATCTTTTCTAACATGTTATCATAATACTTTTTTATTTATTTAGATGTTCAAAAATGAAATCGGATGAACGACCAACAACGCCAGCTGAAGCCATCAAACAATGCGATGTTGATATGTATCCAAATGTCTCCGTGTTGTTAAAAATTGCGTGCACCTTGCCTGTCACGTCATGTGAATGTGAGCGATCAGCCAGTGCACTTCGACGCCTTCATCATTACACTCGGGCCACAATGGGTCAACATCGGCTGTCTTCCCTGGCACTTCTTCATATTCACTATGACGCCAAAATTGACATTGACAAAGTTGTCGATATCTATGCAACATTACACCCCGGCGATTAGCATTTCAAAATTTATTAAAAAAGCCATAATGAAGTTACATTAACGATAAAAAAGCAACTATTTACCTACTATATGGTACATATTGTGTAAAAACTCTGTTTGGAATATGCATGTATAAAATGAGCTTTATAAAAATAAATGTATATAATAGTGCCATGTAGCTTGATTTTTTAGTTCCGTATCTTGATTTGATCACCCCCCATACAAAAACCTGGCTACGCCCCTGTTATAGCACCTTCGACGTACATTACCTTAAAATGCCAGTCAACTGGTCGATGTGTGCATAATCTTCTAATGCAATAATGCAATAATTTTTATTTAGCACAGTCAACAATAATACAAAAACTTACATTAGACCAATAGATGATATAATTTCGAATAATGAAAGCACGTGAAAAAATCGAATGAACCCTGATATCTTTTGTTTGCTATAATTAATTAAAAAAGCACTTTCGAACACAGACCTGTATAAATTATATTTACAGTAAAAATATTTGGGTCCGTTTTCCCCACTAAATCCGTTTTGCCCACCAGCCCCGGCGCTAGGGATTTGTGGACCGCGGTCCCCAAAATTGTTATGGGTCACTCAAATCATGTAAACAAGTCAGATGTATGATTATTTAAATTTTTGTAATTAGTAAAAAAAAATTACACCGCCAGGCGGAGGGGGCCGACTGCCCCATGGTAGAAGCGGCCCTGGCCTCACTAATTCACGGAGCCCGAATCCGAGAACTTTTAAAAAAGTAGCTCTGGTACAGCCTTTACAAGAAGTGTGTTGATTATAACACAAAACTCAGTAGTCAGTAGTAAGTGTGTCTCATGGAGTGGGGAGGAATCAGCCTGCACTGTACCGTGTGGATGGAATGCTAAATAGTGAACGGTATCTCGTATCTGCAAGAGGAGATCCTGCAGCCTCAATTGTTGTTAAACGAAACAAAGACTATCAATTTTCTAGCTTTTATGACTGTTTTACTGTATAATGATAATGTCTTACTAAAATCATGATCTTTGACTATCCAGAGTTTATTATTTTCTTGCCCGCTCTAACCTGGCAGGCATGTGGTTGATGATGTTGGAGATATCAGCCACTATTCGCGCTTGCCGTCGACGTCCACTACGCTTTACCAGTCCCTCTGATTCGTCGTCGCCCAGGCAACCAATCAAACTCACCAGCCGATCAGTGTCGTTCAACCCCCCACCCCGCCGCCTTGTCTGTCTAACTGTCCTGCCTCCACGTGGCTGTTATTGATTGATTGATTGCCTTTTATCGAGTGTTAGTTAGACAATAATACTGTACTACAATTGTTGATGATCGATTCATATGTTCGAAATAATAACTGTACCAACAGTACTATAATTATTGAGAGGTTTTGATTGCATTTTCTTAAATTATTTTGAGCTCCTTTATGTGTTTTTTTCTATTGATTATTACACTATAAATAATATGAACAGTTGCTGATGCGGTTCACTGTAATCTCACCCGCCGTTTTAATTCTGTCATAATATCTTGTTGTACAAAGAGCTTCTATACCGAATATGGTGTCCATGTGTGACTGTATTTCCATGATAAATATATTAATTTGAATTGTGCCTTGCATTCGTATTTTACTAGTGGTATAATAGTACAAATTTATCATTGAAGTTACAACGATATGAAATAAAGCGCTTCTAACTCTTCTATGAAAAACTCTCAGGCCAAAAAATATCTCAATTTATAATGAGCTTACCAAAGCTCAGCCAATAATTTATTATTCATAAAAGTACACTTAGACATGAACATGCATTGTGTATGAATAGTAGAAAGAAGCCATCATTTTTTAGATGCGACCTTGACGATGTTCGTCACGTTTGTGTTCAATGTCCATTTTTGACGTTGAAGATTGGTTTTAGTTCTTCCTAAGTAGAAGATCCCCCGTGGGTTAATTATATTTTTAATAAATATTGAAAATTGATGCGAAAATGTTTCTGTTCTAGATAGCATATTTAGATGCGTCCACGTTTATTAGATGTTTATGTTAATCTGTCGCGTCCTCAGTCATCCCTTCCAGTATCTGTTTCTCGAGATTGTCGACATCCCTGCGACATACGGTATATGACCAAAGTATTCGAGGTTCTGTCTGGATACGACAATCGAGCTTTCTTTCCAGCTAATACCACACTTCTTGCGTCATGTCGATATCTCAAAAGACTTGATGTTGTCTTTATCATCCGGCGTGAGTGAGTGTTCAGCTTTCGCAACCGTATTTAGCGATTGATAACACTAGAGAGTTCACTAGGCATGTCTTATAGTTTGTTGAGAGACTGCAAAGCTACCTACTCGAGATCTTTCTAGGCTCATCATGGGTCTTTGCGCCATGCCTATATCCTCCGACCCTCTTTCGATGAACCGCCTTTAAGTGTGATGAGCAAGGTTTTTAATAAATTCAATGTCTTCGCCATTTATAGGAAACTTTTGTTTTTCTCTGCATTACCAACAATCATATGCGACCTTGTTGACATTCAGGTAGAGTCCAGCTTTCTCACTTTCAGTTCGTCCTCTTTCTATGACGTCCAGAGTTTTTCTTCCTTCAATTCAGCATATCCTGGCGATGTTTCATCGGCATATCGTAAGTTGGATATATTTATCCCGCCAGCACTCGCCCCGCCATCAAACACATGAAGGGCGCCTCTCATGATCAGTGTATAGCGTACGTGTTGAAACAGTAGGGCGAGATGATGCTCCCTTGCCTAATGCCAAACCTGTCACTGTCGCAAGCTGACGTCCGCGCTGAAGATATTTGGTTCGTGTATAGCGATTGAAGAAGGGCAATCATGTGCCTTGCAAAGCCTATGGATTTCATCGTCTGCCACATGCGTTGATGTGTCGAAGGCATTACTGTATTGTCGATGAAACATAGATACACCAGTTTTCTCATCTCTATGTACTTTTCAGTCAATTAACGGATGTTAGCGATTTGCTCTCGAGTGTCTCTGCCTTTGCGGAAATCTGCTTTGTATTTCCCTGCGATAGTCTTGTGCGATATCAGCGTCGTGCCAATCGTCTGATTTGTTCACATGAATGCTACTGTGGCAGCTTCCTCCACTCTCCGATATTCGGCTTTACCACGCGCTCCAATTTCTCAAGCATGCGAATTGAGAAGCCACGCCACTCACTGCACCATCTTGTGCCGCCGAGACTACCGAGTACCGGTCACTATCGGCTATATCTATGTCAGCCACTTCTCGCAGAATAAATTTTTTCTTCCCTAAAGTTTGTAACAAGTATACTTTTAAAAAGTAATTATATATGTCCCCCTCTCTTTATGTTCTTACTACATAGTTATTCACCCTTTATCTTCTTCATGTTCCCTTTTTCGATTTCCATTAAAAAATAAACGTTTACTACTACAATAAAATTTCCTATCTCATAGCGGTACACGTTCCTCCGTGCAACAAGGTATGTATGTATGTACGTGTCTATGCAAAAATGCATGGAAATATCTTTGAACAGAAGTGTGTTGACTAGATTGTATTATTACTACACTAATAATTAACTCTATGTATTTCTCTATATGTATTCACCCTCTATTTTATTTCTCCCCCGCCTCACATATGTCATCACCAAATTACACCGTATCAATATCAAATGGGATCAAATCCCTTTATTTATAAAATTGATAAGAAACGATAATCTACATAAAATATGCGGTTACAATTTGGAAGAAATAAACCAACATCACAATGAGTCTTTTAAATATCTATGTACTATACATATAAGGGGTACAATTATATATGAATATAAAACAAATCAGAAAAAAATCTACTTGTAAAGCACTTCTAGCAAAATTCACATTTTCATTTGCCCACCTGGGTTCTTATTAAACAATGGTACAAATGCCATATACGGCAGAACTGTTGAATTAATTCTAGGCCTAGGCGGCTTCCCAACACCGGAATATACTGTAGATACTTTTGGGGACCCCAAATGAAAATTAACAGGGACACAAATGGAATTTCACAGAAATTGACATTTTTCCACCATCTGTAAATACCGTACTTAGCTAAATTTATATATCTCAAATGTTTTACGCGACTTTTACCAATAGTGACAGGAGACCATAGACAGAGTCAATATAAGTTTATTATTTAATTCTATAAAATCAACGTGGAAATGTCTAAAATGTAGCCGCAATAAATGGTTTAGTGGTTCAGTCAGCTATCGAATAAGGCAGTTGAGGCCCCCATGCAGCCGCCTTCTCATGACGGGAGTGTCCTGCTCCGGCAGGCAAAGTGCTGCGTTCCCTGGGGACCTCCTACAGTGTCTAATTCGTTTCCACTTTTTTCATCTTTATCTGTCTTTCTATCTGCATATCTGTTTTCTTTTTCCTTCTGGGGGTCGGGGCGCTCACACGTCCCCTCGATCGGGAATTACAATCTGTGTACATCTGTACCACAAGTCTACCCTGTTCGTAGTTCTAGGAGACAGTGTGCACCGACGTGCTGCTCTTGGCGAAGTCCGCAGAGAAGCGTCCGGGTCGTCCTGGGGCTCCACGCGTGGCCGGATAGGCGGCAGCTCGCCCGCCGTTGTTGGCATCGATAATCAGCCGAATAAGCTGGACAATGTAGACGTAGACAAAGAGGATGTCCTTGACGAAGAAGGCCGACACGGTGAGTCCCGAATGATTCCAGAGGACCATCCTCAGGACGAGGAGGGGGATGTTGACGAGGAAAACGGCCGAGAGGGCATGGAGGGCTCGGATAACGCGACAGACGTGCGACTGCTGATGGTGATAGCCGGTGGGCTCGTTGAATTTGGTCGTGGTGTAGACGGACAGGTGGACGAGGGGGAGGAGCAGAGCGAGGCAGGCGAAGGCGAGAATGGCGTCCTCCACGCCGGCGAGGAGCTTGACTCGTTGGGTGGCGGAGAAGAGCGGTTGGAGGATGTCGATGGCGTCGAGGATATTCAGCGAGTCCTCGGCAATCAGCCAGCGCTCGGTGGCCTGCCAGCCGGACAAGTCGGAGGCGCGGCGAAGGGAGACGGAGCGGACGAGGAAGTAGAGGACTGCCATGGTGATACCCAGGGTCACCTGTGAACAAAACCTGATGGATTAGCGTTCAAGGAAGACCAAAACAGACTCTCCTATTGAGATGCGAGGGTACTTTAATGCCTTCTTGCTTAGCTAGAATGATTATGTTGATAACAAGTTTAGACTCGACCCAACTCAAAATAAATATGTAATCGAACGGTGGGTATCGAACCCGAAATCCTTTGATTTGGAGGAAGCAGACGTCACTCTGAAACAACTAAATCCAATCTTAAATTCCTGAGAAACTCGACTTTGAACATAAGCGTGACGAACATACATACACACAGAGAGACAGACAGACCCTTTTATAGAGAAGCGAGGACGCAATAAAGCATCGCCTTTTCGAGACTCCTCAGCAGTCAGTAGTACGAGAAGATTGGACAGCGTATTGTTTGGGCCTCATCAGCAATTCAAACCTTTTATCTAAGCGCAAAGCAGACGCGGCAAGCTATAAAAGAGCTGTACCACTCACTGCTGAGTATTTCAGTAGTATATTCTCGATAAGGATGCTTTTGCCCCTCCGGCTAAGGAATCAATGATGTTTCACCTAATCCACAGGCGTCTTCAGATTATAAGTTCAAACAACAAATTATGAGAACGTTTGACGGTTCAAACTATTTATATTCCACCCGCGGCTTTGTAAACAAAAAAACTTTCTCCGCACCTTTCAGGCTTTGGAACATATTTTCCTCTAAAGGACAGAGTTCCTCGTACTCTTGAGTCGATCACCTCGTGCATAAACTTTCTTGTTCTACGAACGGTCGCTGGTGCTTTTATGATTATCCATACATTCTCGCCAAAACTACACTAGCTGCGTATATCGTCCAATGCGTCACAAGGTCCAATCTCTTACCATCACCGTCCAAAGGCAACAAAAAGGACAAACTACTCGGGTATCCCTCCAGGGCATAGGTGCGGAGTTCTCTTGAAAGACCCTATACTGCCAAAACCCACGTCATAGTGAACTCCACCCGATGTCACAGGCCGTATCGCAGTAGCTGGTTGACAAGAACAAGTGTGTAGTTGACAGGATTTGGTAAAAAAACACAAGTGAATGACGGATACATAATAGTACATCATACAGTATAACACCCAGACTGTATGACTGCTTCGAGCCGACAACACTGCTTCAGCAAAGGTGATTGTGGGGTCGACAAAATCGTGAAGCAGAGCATGTGGCATCAGAGGTCCACAGACGTGGCAGGGAAAGGAGCTACAGACCACTTAACAAGTTGGTGTGATTATAGAAATGGCAAGCTTCACACAGACAAAAAGTGTGTTTTATGGTGCTCCTAGGCCAGCCGATCAATAAAGCGTTTTGAACACTACACTCGTCCGTCAGGATATTGATTTCCGGGTTTGGGCCAATTAAATCATTCTGCTGTAGGCCTGGCAGTTTAGTTGGAGATGTGTGTGTGTGAGTTATGCCCAACCGCGAATAGCAATTCCCATGCACACTAGAACTGAGTCATGGCTCAAAATAGAAAGATCAGAAAACAGACCAAAGACGGTGAGAAGCGGGGCAGATAAGGAGATAGGCGATCGAGTTGTTGTCGGCTCCACATCTAGAGCAGCAGTTCCACTGAGTCGTCTGGTATAAGCGGGCCAAGTAGAGCAGTGGAGAGGGGGCAATGGCCCACCCGAAGTTGGTGGAGGGTGATCTCCTCCCTGACGATTAAGAAAGAAGAGTCGTTTGGATTAGAAAGTTAATGGAACACTATGAACTTTGATTGACCTAGCTTTGGGACACTGCATCTATTTTACCTCAAATTGTCTGAGTTTTTGGACATCGATAACGTCAGCAATAAAAGAGTTGGACAGTGAAAACTGGGTTAGGGTGGTGCTATACACCGTGCTTGTACGCGTCGAAAGCTGATGTGGTGCGGTGTCTACTACGTACTGAGAACAGAACAACAGGTAGAATTGTTGCATTGAGGGAAAGCGAGCGCAAGTCGCCAACGACCAACTTTCATGTGTTAGCTGGAAAGAGTACACCTGGAGTGAGACCGCATGAGCTCGCCTTCTTGCTAAAACAGCAAATAGAGAAGGACTCTATTTCTAACTAAACTATATCTAAGCGACCGACGTGCATTCTTGATGGCTTTGTCGTTAAGCGTCCGAAACCAGTCTACCAATTTCGATTTTAACGTCTTTGATATTCTCTGCACCATTCTGATGATATTACGAGTCTTATATAGCTACAGACTTGCCCGTTAAAGTTTCGATCGGTTGGAAGCAAGTTTCGAAATAGCCGTAAGTTCAAGTTACAATTCGCCTCTCACGACTTGGAAAGACAAATATCAAAACAATTTCCCGTGACCGTGTCATTCACCAAGAAATTAAGACGAGAAACAGTTACTGCGGACATCATCCGCGCTCAGATATCGCACATCAAGCCATTAATGAGGAAAAATCGATTCGTTCTGAGGACATTTGATTAATTATTATTAATAAGTTCAATCATGTGATCCATTTGTATCTGACTAGGAGTTTTCACCGACAGTTTGCTGAATTTGTTTAATGCGGTGTATTGGCAAATAAATGTGTAATTATATTGTCATTGTTCTTCTTTTAAAACACAACTGAGTTAACTAGCCAGCTATACTATAATTAGTGTAGATGATTGTTTTCGAGAATTGCTTGCAATCAATTCAAACTTGAACGTATAAAACTGTATTAAACACATCCAACAACGCTTCCGTATACATGCGTAAGCGCGTAACAAAATGTGCAAGTCACGCGTATTGAAATCTGTTTGTGTTTTGTTGGATTACTGCAGCGCCGTCTACAGCAACACCGGAGATAGAGGTGCTAGCAAATCTCAATCCACTATGCCGGGCTCACCTGGAGCATCCCCGGGCCGAAGGCGCCGCCAGCGGCAGTCAGTCTGGTCACGTGAGACTTGTAGAGGATAGCGAGTCGTGTGACCAGGCCGGCCCCGTAGAGCAGCCACACTCCGTAGGCGAAGGGCAGTTCTCCCGGATGGTTGGCTTCCAGGAGACGATTAACCGCGGAGGTGGTGGAGTAGGCGGGGGTGCGTTTGCGCACGTAGGTGACGATGTAGGCATAGACCATCAGGCCGAGGATGGCGAAGTCGACGAGGATCCAGAGGAACCAGTAGTTGCTGGCTGTCAGGTAGATGAGGTAGTAGTTGAGCAGGGCACTTTGGGTGACGAAGACGAGGCAGGCCAACACCCGGTGGCACTGGTCGGTAAAGTCGTCCAGACCGGAGTTCTCCTGGCTGCTCTGCATGGCCGCGACTGGAGACTGGAAGGTGGATTTATAGGCACTGACTGATCCCATACTGGGGAGAAGTGGTGCTGGCACACCGAAACTGTGTGACGTAGAGAACATAAATACGGAAGAGTAGAAAACAAGCAAAATACAAAAAGTTGGAAAGCAAAAATAGGAGTAAAAGAAGAAATTCAGATAATACGAATTCTAAGCAGCCAAATTTAACAAGAAAAAGTAGAGACAGAAGACAAACCAAACGGGAAAAAGTAGCCGAAAAAGAATACGTATTAAATTCGAAAAAGTAGAAAAAAAGAAACGAACCAGAAATAGAATTCCTTTAGCTATACTTTTGGATCGTTTTCACTAACTCAGTCTTTGGTTTATCATTGGGATCTTAGTTCTATACAAACTGTAATTTCTTGGCCGACGATTCACATTTTTATCCGATAGTTTTTTCTTGATCTCACCATTATCATTGATTATTTAGTATGAGTGGGTGTGGGTGCACCCATAGGCATGTCTTCCTCTTCCAACTGGCTCTATCTTCACATTTTCCCACTAATTGAAGTCGTCTATCCAGACTCTTTTCGGTCTTCTTCGTAATTTGTTTCGCTCAATTTTGGCTTCAATGATTCTTCTTGGCGCTACCCGTTGCTCTTCTTATGTGATCGCAAAAGAAATTAAATTTTCTCCTTTTCACGATGAGTGGTCGCCGGCCCCATGCAGCCGCCTTCTCGTGACGGCGGTGTTTTACTCCGGCAGCTGTATTCCCTGTGACCTCCTACTGGTTCTCTCTTTCCGGCACAAGGATGCCGCGGTACCAATACAATTCACAACAAAAACCGTAAGTTGTTAATCATCTCTCCTCCAGAGCAATGGTGTATGAGGCATCCTTCTCGGACTCCAACTGTCGACGTATTCACTTTCGACTAACAATTCCAGTTAGAAAAACTCGTTTCTCCACTAAGTCTGTCTGTATGCCTGTCTGTCTGTCCGTCTCTCTCTCTTTCTCTGAACGTGTTTTGTTATGTAATTAACCTAATCTCACAAGATGAGGAATCTTTTCGTTCTTCTCACGATGCTAATGCGAATGCCAGGAGGGGCACAACTAGGAAAAATGTCAAGTGCTCTCTCTCCAGTCTCCAGGCGTGTGCTTTTGTACGTCTGAAATTTATCACCATCGTTAACGCAGGTAGGGTAAGACATATCTTCCAGAGAGCGTACTGTCGGTCAATAATAACCGACCAACTGACTGACTGCTAGACAAGGTGGTGCCGCCAGTGTATACTCGAGTGGTGAAGTGAGACGTGCAAATTTCACTTGACCCACCTCCTCGCACAGACACCTCGGCATGAACTTCGCACATAGTCATCAAATGGTCGAGTCGACATTCGGTAGATATTTTCGCGGCCGACAGGGCCACCCCAAAGGTGACAAATTAACTCACAAATAACTCTTCATCGCATGTCGGCATGCGAAACTTTTTAACGATGAAAAAATATGTCTGAATAAATATTCATTCTATCTGCATACATGCAGTCTGTCAACACGGTAGCTCGGTGAACTCGTTTTGAGACACGCTATCAATCAATCAATCAATCAATTGATCGAGTAAAGGCAACGAAAGAGGCAGAAAGGACCTCGAAATGTGGTCAGACGGATCTGTTCAAGGAAAGATGGGAGCAGGAGCGGCCA
>JAUYWV010137524.1:0-10761 GCA_032274565.1 Nematoplana nigrocapitula
TAGGCCACGAGTGCTCAGGAAATAGATGAGTTCTCTCGTCCCTTGCCTCATAAAGTCATCATTGTCTTTCGGAATCGGGGAATTCTTTTCATCATTAGATGATGGAAGCGAGCGATACACCATGACTGAATCAATGTAGTAGTCCGATACTGGTTCCAGCCCAACGCCATCTCGGGTCCCATGCTGGTTAAAGTTCACCTCATCGACTTTGTTAAGGCAGTTGGCACGAGCAATAGCTTCTAAGTGTTTAATCCGACGAGGGGAGGTGCTCAATGTTTTGCGTGGAACAATGTTGCCTAACAACATGCTTCGTGCGTGTGAGTTTTGCTTGTGTAGACAGTGGAGGAGGATAACAATTTGAGTTTTGTTTGTATGAGGGAGAGTGCCACCAAATGCTCCGAGAAGAAATGTATCTCCTTTTTATAATGCTAGAGAATAAATGATGAGGTGTAGAATTTGCGTGCAGGCAACACCAGTGAATGTATGGGGAGGGGTGAGTTTTGTTTATGGGCACAACAGGCAACACCAGTGAATGTATGGAGAGGGGTGTGTTTTGTTTATAGATGTGGATACAGCAGGCAACACCGGTGGAGAGGGGTATAATTTATGTTTAGCGACAGCAGACAGTTTCACCGTTGAATGAGCTGAGAAGCTATGCACCTCCTTTTTATAGTCCCAACGAGAAAAAATGTGTCTCCTTTTATAATGCTAGAGAATAAATGATGAGGTGTAGAATTTGAGTTTTGTTTATAGATGTGAGCACATCAGACAACACCAGTGAATATATGGAGAGGGGTGTGCCCAGGTGGCATTTGGTACGACCAATTTAAATCGTGTCAGAATCTCTCTGACAGGTAAATTTGTACACCAGGTTGGCCTTGACCTACCTTGGTATAAAGTCTTATGCTTAGCGGAGAGGTCAGCAATCATCTGTTCCTCGTGATGCAGCGAATAAAAAGCTTAGCTATAGATGACAGTGAATGTGACTCACCGCTGGTCACCAAGTTCGTCTCCTAACTCCCGAGACTCCAAGGCTTAAACTACTATGTATTGCATATGGCTTTGTTAGAAAGGATGTTATAAATAGACTCAAATACTCGCGATTACGTCAGGGCTGCTGTCTATAAGGTAATGGGTAAGACAGTTTAATTAGATAGTTTTAACACTGATTCTAGTGGATTATTTCGTTAATAAATTTGTGCACACCAATTGTTAGGAATTAATGTTACTTTCGAATGCGTATATTTCCCCCCAAAATCAAACTATTTGTGTATTTTACAGCTAACTAATTGAGGATTATGCAAAATTTAAGCTACGTTTCTTTATGCGTTGATCAGATTTATGGTTAACTGTATTCATTTGACAAGCGCTCTAGTTTTCTCCGTACAATATATATATGAGAAAGTACTCTTTTAAAATTATTACTGTATTTTGTATTTATTTTTTTAAATTCTAATGATGTATTTGCTGCATGATTCTGCCTTGGTGGAATAAATTTCGCCTAGGCTTTAAAAACAAAAACTAAAATCTTGTTACTATTGTAATCACTAATCAGTCTTGTACATTCCAGGCCTATAGGTTAGCGATCCCATTTAGACATAGAAGTTAACTGACAAATTTCGAAATTTTGGGTCATAAATTTAGTAACGGATGTAACTGCAGACGCAAGCGCCAAATGTTCGTTAATTTGTGCTCACAGACCAAATGCCAGTAATGTATTTGGCTAGGAAGATATTCCCACCATTCCCCCTCTTGATTTCCAATTTTCTAACTGTATAATTGCCCAACTTGCTTACTTGGCCATCGCATATATGACGAATGGCCTTGCACGCTCAATTATAATCCATCCCCAGCGTTCATTTCTGGTACTCGGTTGGCAAGTGATCGAGCCATATTGCACGCGTAATCACCTCTTTTTGACTTTTCGCCTGCATTGCCACGCGTCCAGAATATCGCAAACCCGGACCATGTAAGTATTTTTCAGCAGGATCTCCCTACCTCTAACGTACAGACAGATTTTTTATCTTCAGCATCTCTTTTCTGTTATTTTTGTCACACGCGCTAGTGAAGCTGGACTTGATAGGATTAGCTGCGTCTATTGCCGAATGGATTCTGGAGCTATAGCGACCTTGTTCGTTTACTCGTGCTCATTTTCTTTCTGTCAGGTGTACGGTAATTACGTCATAACGATTATTTTAAGTTATGTATAGGGTCAACCAACTGTAAAAAATCGTTTTCATTAACTCTATATGTTCCATCATCAATAATTAATGTCGAAGTAAGAGAGGATTTGAAAGCTAAATAGTGCTCCACAGAAAAGTACTGTTCATTTAAGAAAACTACCAACGGGAACCGAGAGTTGGTTATCTCTATATAAGAGTGTAAAGAAAATATAGCAATAACTGAGTGTAATTGGGAAGTGAATAATTCTAACTTTCTCAAAACTAACTTGAATGTTCTCCTGGCCAGCTTCACTGCGTGTCATCATGCTACTAATTCTCACATTCATCTCTTCTTTGTTTATATCTATATACCTGAATTTCAGTTGCTATTTCAAGCGCTTCATCTTCTGGATTAGTTGAGTCAAAGCTATTTTTGTGCAATATTTTGCAAAATTTATCTCAAGAGCTTGTAATATTTTAAAAAGAGAATAGTCGTATGCATTATTTTAATTTATTGGGCTGACTAACTGCTTGCTATTATTCTGCATGAATAGTGGATCGTTGATCGCATGGTGACCATAACCCTGTAGATTCATATTGGTTTGGAAACAACACTATCATGCGAACTTTTTATTATAATTATAACTTCTTTTAAAAATAACCTTTGTGGGATTGTCTTTTCGTTTGTTTTAATACACTTTGATGATTTCATTTCAGCGGCAAACTAAGTTGATGGCCTATTGTATTATCAAATTGGCAGTTGTATTCTGCGATGCTTCATAAGGATGCCAGAGTATGTTTGTGAGAGCAACATTTTAGAATTGAGTAATGAATGAACCATTAAAGTCTCTATACTAGAGTTCTGAACGGTTATGTCAAACATTTAATGCACAGAATCCGGATATCGACTAGATGGATCGTACAAAACGACACATGGGTACAAGAAACAATGAATACAGAAATACATTAAGAGACTGTATGCAAAGTAAAGGCATCATTCAGTGTGGGTTTTTTCGGTTCTGTTCTGGAACATTATCCACATTACCCTATGCCTACCGGGTTATTTGGGGAACTTCTCTCGATTTAAACCGCAGATAAGATGTCTGGGATTCCAGCGTCCCCTTTTCGCGGTAGATAATGTATAACTGGCCTCTACGAAGAAAATTAGGTCTTCCTTCTAAGTGTTTTGACAAACATACCTACGTTGTACATTTCTTTCTCTGGAAGACGATGTATGACCGAGTATAGTGCTTATGCAGATTGTGCCTAAAATTCAGTTGCTGTTGTCCGGGGGAAATAGTTAATTCTATTTTTCCAGTTTTGTCTGAAATCTGAGATTTGGGTCGGAATTTTGCCCACTCGGGAAACCAAACAATAATCTTCGGTTTCCCCACAAGCATCTGTGGATCCAGTAGAGGGTCGGTCCCGAATCAGACCTGACTGGATGCGCGGAGATCCAATTTTGCTCCAAGTTTGCTCGCCTCCTATTGACGTACGACTATATAGTTAGATCTGCGGTGCCCGTATTCCCTCTGGAATTAGGCTTTTGTGGACCCTCTCTCTTCTATGCACACCGTCTGGTGAATAGTTAGTGGGAGAGGGAGAGGAGAGTTGGCCTATAAATTTTGGCTGGAAGGATCGAACGAAAGACCGCGTGAACCGCGTGAAGTAACGCAGCCAGTCGCCCTATAGTCGACGCACAATCGTCCTAAAGCCGACTGCCTGCCTGCTTAGCGGAAGATGGTTGTGTTTTGCATAGCTTTTGTGGAGATGGGGGGTGGGGAGACGGACGGCTCGCCGTAGTGGGACAGGAGGGGTGGGGTGAGGAAGCGAAAGAGGCAAATGGAACCGAGAGCACGAGCTGAGTGTGCTCACTGTGGGCATGATTCATTCTCTAACCTGGCCTGATGAATATCCTCTATTCGATCAGCAGCAACACTCACTGAAAATGGTAATTAATTTGATAAATTCCACAGATTTGCTACAATAAGCCCTATCGTCGATTGGCATTGTAAAATTGCCACCTCCTTTTGTATTGTATAATGGAGCAGTTCTTACCCCTAGGTAATACAACAAGAAGTACTGAATCGCTTACGAAAATGTGCTTATCACCCAAGTTTTAAATGAATTAAATAAAATTTGGGAAATTATGTCCATGCATTTGATGCACGTCGGAAGAAACACATCACTTTTCCACCAACTACCTAAAGTATATAGGTAACACCAAAAATCTTTTTTAAAGTATATTTAGTAACTGTTTTATAATTTAAATCAATTAAATTGTTTAGAGTAAAAATAAAGTATATAAATGATAGCATGATAGATAGGCGTCTATGTATTATAATAATTTAAATTTTGAATTTTAAATGCTTGAGGAGAATAAGAAATTATCAGCAAAATACAGAAACATCATTTAAGGGAAAGCATGGTTCTGGTAGACCAAGATCATCCTGTTGTGAAGAGAATATTCAATATTGTCGGGGTTCGCGAACTACTTGAAAAAGACAGCAGTCTTTGTGTTCCCTATATAAGTGCAGTTATTGGTATTCCGGAAACAAGTGTACATAAATTAAACAATACCTAGGTTTGAGATCACTTTGCGCCAAATAGATACCTCCCGATTTAACAGAAAGACAAAAGGAAAACAGAGTAAGCGGTTGTATGCCTTTAGAAGATTTGGAATAAAGAAAAGACTTCTTGTCTTTGACGAAAACTGGGTGTATCTACGAGGATACCTCGACTTCATAGGTTGAGAGCATTAGTATTCAAAGATGGCGACCGTCCTGTAAAAAGGACAAGTAATGATAAGAAATTATTATGGAATTGGCTACAAGTTTCAATGGTCGTGCTTATTATTAGATTCTGGATAGAGGAGAGACAATCATCATTTACCAGAAAGAGTCACACCGGACACTGGTGATTCAACATGACAATGCAAAACCACACGATAGCACGATCTGTCACTGTGTGTTTGGACGAACATAACACCAGAAAACACATGCAACCTGCTTATTCACCAGTTATTAATTCACAAGACATATCTTTTTAACTTTGAAAGAAAACGGGAAGGTATCTAGTTTTTGCAGATAAAAAGGAAGTTTATACAGCGATTCAGATATTCACAACTAGTCTTACGAATCAGAAATTGGCCGCCTTAAGGGTGATCTGCAGGTTATCATAGACAATGGTGGAAATTATCAATAATGTTATGACTTTTCACTCTATTTATTCAACTTTGATTGACTTCTTTCGCCCTTGCTCCAAGAAAAAACCTTGATATTTGTATACCTTGTAAATTTACTATCACTTTGTCACTCTAATCTTCCAGGTGTTATTCGTCTGGCGGATAATCTGGATTTTGAATCGAAGAAGCATTACTCGCTGGAAGTTTTGGCAACCGATACTGGTAACGGCCTGTTTTCCAGGGTCAGCGTCTTCATCAATGTAACGGTAGGTTCGTATGTGGATCTGTCCCGTTCATTTTGCTCACTTTAATTTCAATATCATAGCGTTTTTGAGGCTAAGAAATAGTTCGTTAAGGGAATAAATATTTTTTCGCCTGTTCAGGATGTGAATGACAACACTCCAGTTTTTGACTCTCCCACCTACGAAGCCAGCGTCTCCGAAGCCAAACCAGCGGGCTACAAAATTCTTGGTATTACCGCTAAAGACAACGATACCGGTAATGGTGGAAAGGTAGGATTGCTCTCTCATTTTCCATTCTACTGACATAGTTGGGAAACTCTTTTTTGGCACTCAGTTAGCATTATACTCGTATACTGTACAGATTTAGCGCGACACGCCCAACGAAATTACTCGGTCGGTATAATAATTTATGTTGCGGAATTATGGTTGGAAGAATCTATGAAAGTGTGTTCGGTAGTCAGTATGTTATTCCCTAATCTGTTTGTTATCGTCGTTGTTTTGTAAATTTATCTGTGTCTCATATCATCAATTTCTCCGTAACTGGTGACAAATTTTCTATCCGTTGTGACCCGTCCCTTCTTGACATTTAATCATTCCGTCTCGCCTGACCTGATATCCAAAAAATGACAATTTCCTTTTCATGACTGATTCCATTAGTCGTTCCGGTTGTTTTCCAGCACGCTCCGCTTTGATCGTCTCCAATACTTGATCATTAGTCCTGTTCTCTCCATAAGATACCAAGTAGCCTACGGTGTAGCACCTCATTTGGAAAGCTTCTTTCCTCTTCCTGACTTGTTAATAGTCCAACTTTCACAGCCATAGAGTAGGATACTGTTTACCATTGCCGTCATCAGTTCGGTCTTTGTATCCGGCTTTATTTTTCTTGCTTTCCAAATGTTGTCCAGTTTAGCTATTGCACTCGTTGCTGCTCATACCCTGCGCTTCACTTCGAGATCGTTAGTTGCGTTTTCTGTGATAGTTGCTCCCAGATATTTCCTTCCAGTTACCATGAACTCACTTTTTATGTGCTAATCTCCATACCATATCTCCTGCTTGTATATGGAGGAATATACTGTGCTTAGATAGTAAATATATTAGAAATTAGTAGATAATGGTATATTTAAATCAGCTTTTACCTCATTCATCAATTGAAGTTACAGGGTAAAGGTTGACAACGATCAGTCGATTGTTCTGTGCTACAGACAGAATTTGGAATCATTGATTAACATCTATGACGTCACAGCCGGCGACGCTTTAGTAACGCTCCATAATCCATTGAGTTTAGTGAATATGAGGGGAAGTCGTCTATGGTGAAATCATTTAAAAATTTGGCACGGTTTACGCACAGTTCTCCTTCTACCGTGATTGTTTTTGCTAAGGTTCAGCAAGGAGTGCGATAAGGGTATCTTCTCTCCCCACTGTTGTTCTCAATATATACAGAAAGAATGATGATTGAAACACTGCATCATATAGAGGAAGGAATAAAAGTAGGGGTTGAACTAATCAAAGATATCAGATTCGCAGATGATCAATCATTAACTGCAGATACATACAGAAAAGGGACTACAAACACTATTAGACAACCTGAATAGTACAGCTGCAAAATACAATATGAAAATAAATATAAAGAACACAAAAATAATGCGAATCCGAAATCGGGAAATGATAAGATGACCATAAAATTAGAATATAAAGAACTAGAACATGTGAAAAGCTTGATATACCTAGGTGCAATTATAACATCGGATTGTAGATGCCATGATGAAATAAGAACAAGAATTGCTATGGCTAAGCAAACCTTTACCAAACGAAGAAAATTGTCAAATCAATAATATGGAGTGCAGCCTTTTATGTACCAGAAGCATGGACACTACAAAAGAGTGATTAGAAAAAGATAGAAGTATTCGAAATTTGGATGCAGAGAATATCATGGCAGAATCGGAAAACCAATGAAGAAGTATTAAAAGAGAGAAAAGAAAGACGTAATTTGCTTTACTATATTGAAACGGAAGAAGTACTGAACAGGTCACATGTTAAAAAAATATATCCTAATGAAAACAATAATCGAAGGACGATTTCGTGGAAAACGAGGATAGCCAAGATAGCTAACCCCACTGCGCCACCCACCACGCCTGCCAACCGCTGTCTCGCCCCTGGGACCCCCCTGTCCCGAGCAGATGCCATCTCCCTGGCCCAGCTCTGCTATGGCACCTCCCATCTTCTCGCCTCCTACCGTTTCCGCATAAGGAAGACCGATTCCCCTGTCTGCCTCTTCTGTCTTGGCGCCCCTGAAGATCTTGTCCTCTCGGATGGCTTCTTCTTCTGCTCACACCACGTCTTGCCTCGGGGCTCCGAGGATATTGGCGGGATCGAGTGGGAAGTCAACCCGACCCACTCTCCGCAAGTACTTCACGACATCCTTCGGTTTTCCGAGGGCTTCAGCCATGGTTGCTGTATGCCCCAAAGGTCAGCTCGACCCCACCCCCAAGCTGGGCAGGTAAGTAGTACAGGTGTTCTCCCGTTTCCTCTATTGGCATCCCGCAGACGTCACAGAACGGTGATTCAGTCACGTTTGCCTTGGCCAGGCCGGCCCTATCTGAGTGAGATTGGGGTTTTGACGCCCCCCTCCCCCGATCGGGAATGAGAAAGAAAGAAAGAAATAATAGCCAAGAAAAGGTAAGTAAACAGAAATAAGTACAGATTCGAATAAAAATCTAAAAGATAAAGCAGAAAATCGGACGGAGTGGAGAAAATTGATACCATAAACATGATTATCAAATCAGAACATTCGATAGCTAGATAGATTCGAAGAAATACTACACTCTATGAGGATACTGTTAAAGTTATCTAATTTCTCGTATGCCTCCTACACATTCACAAGAATCAACAAGTGATTGATCGATTGATCGTTGCCTATAGGTGATGTACGGCGGTCGTGCAATCGATAGCTTCGATCGGCGCATCCTGACAACGTATATGGACGAGTATTTTGGTGATTTCCTCTTCGACGAGTTCCAGCCCTTCTTTTTCTACCACGACGACGAAGTAGAATACTTCGTTCCCGAAGAGGGTCCGCAGTGCAGCACCATTAAGGAGATATACACGGGTGAGTGATGCGGTCAACATAGTCGTGGTGGTACACGGTAATGTGGTATTTCATTTATTACAAAAGCACTATCTCGTATACCAGGCGTTGCCCGGGAGGAATCAAAAGCTACTGTCTGATAATTCTGCATACACTCGCCCGGTTAAGAAAAAATTATAAAAAATAAACATACCATGTCACTGTCTGGATGAGGTTTGACGTTGACGTAAAATTTGTCGCAATACGGGCGCACTAGGGGCGGAAAACAATCATAAATGAAAGTGCTACTCAAGATCAGCATTACAATAAAAAACAAACAAACAAACACAACAACAAACATTCTACAGCTGCCAGACTAAAAATCGTCATTGAGAGCCTCATTCTGTATAATATATTTTTGTAGCAATTGCTCACTACAGAATGCAAATTCCTAATTCTGTAGTATAGCTTTTTAAAATTTTCCCTACGACATAATTTGAAGGGTCAACTGATATTCGATCATTCGACAGGTTTAAAAATGCTGCCCCTATTTTTCCCCCCAAATATCTACGTACTTATTTATACTGTATGTGTTTATCAGACTACATCAAAAGTCTCCCGTACGAGCAACGCCTGGGCGTATTCGGACTGCACACCAACGCCATGATTGGCTATTGCACCAGTGTGGCCAAGGGCATGTGGTCCAGCCTATTAGAGCTCCAGCCGGAGACGGGGGATTCTGGAGGGGACGCCGATGACGACGGCGAGAAAGATGGAGAAGCCGCAGCGGGAGCGGGCAACGACTCGTTAGAAGGCATGGTCCGCTCGATAGTGGAGAGTATTCTCGCCCGCCTACCCCCAGCGTTCGATGTGATCAAGTTGAGAAAACAGATGACTGAAGGGGAGATTGTGCCCACCAGGGTGGTTCTCATGCAGGAGTTGGACCGGTAAGACGTATGAGCATGAATTTACAACGTTAGGCTTTGGACTTTTTAATGCCAATTTCTTCGGTTTCAAGCGTTAGTCTGCAGTGGATGTAATACAAACTCATCATGGTTGTTGTTGTCGATCTCGAGCCCGACGCATCTTATTGGTTTGCGTCGGGGTCCCCCACATTTCCATCGCCCTCTAGCGCTTGCTTCCATCAATGCGATGATGTATAAGTGTGTAAAGGTGAAATGTTGTGTGTCGTGGATGTGTGAGTGGCTGAGTGAGTATGTCGGTGATGTACATACAGTAGGTAATATGTTGTGTGGGGTTTATCTTATGTTTGTATGCTTAAAAGAATTGTGATTTATTTGTGCGGGGCTGAGAGTGTCCTGCGTGTATGTCTGGGAATGTTTTCTTTGGTGTGATGCATGTTTGGTGCGCGTGCCTAAAGTATCATGGTAAGGTTTCTCTGTTGTAGTTGATGTGTGAATGTACAGTATATGTGTGCAAGTGCTCTATGTGTTGCTTGATATGTTGTGTGCTGTGTATCCGTTGTTGTGGAAGATCGTTGTTGGGTTGTTTTGAGTGGGTGTCAGTGCATCTTTTAAGGAAAATTTACTGGGCGACCAAAATTCAAAGATTTATTTCGGTAAAGGGGGCCCTTCATCCGTATTATAAAAATTCATATTCTTAAACTTGATATATATTTTTTTATTAAAACATCGATTTAGAAATATAGATATATGTAGCTGGACAGACAAAGAACACTAAGAGATTTTTGTGTACAGATTATAAAATAATATACATGTAGACATAGACTGCTGTCATATACTGTACATGTACACGTACATAGGTAATTATGTACATACATGTATTATATTACTGTACTATATGTATAATTTGTGTACAATACATTTGGATATAATTTGTTTGCTGGTGCAATGCAGTAAAGTAAGTTCTAGACACAGGAGTCTGTTGAAAAGAATTTTTTTCACAAAGTCCCGGTTTTTGTAAAGTTTTTCATCTGGCACCCTCATTCTCCGATTTTTCTTCTCTAATAGTCTGGCTACTGATGGCCGCGGGTAAAAAGGAAGCTGTTCCGCAGCTGTTTAGGGCAATGGCCATCCGACTGTTTATTGCCTCCCTTGAATAGCAGGACTGTTTTGGACCCTTCAATAT
>JAUYWV010137535.1:0-10761 GCA_032274565.1 Nematoplana nigrocapitula
GGTCCGGGAACGTGGCTGAGATAGACTACGAGCGTACAGAAGGACATCGGGACAGATCACCACAAAGATAGTGATACATGTAGATAGTTATCCGTTAGGTTTATGTTCACTCTTATACCTGCCTCCATTAGACCGGGATATTTTATGAATAATATTATATTTATTCCAATTTTCATATAATGTTTCTATTATTTGTAAAATAAAGATATATGATTGTACAGTTTTAGATACGTCCTCGCATCTTTATAAAATGGTCCCGTCTGTCTGTAGGTTGCGCTTTTGTTCAAAATGAATTTGGGTTTAATCTTTGAGATTGATTTTCATTGCTTCAGAGTGACGTGGCCTAATGGACAAGGCGTCTGCCTGCTAAGCAGAATACTGCGACATTGAGACACCCTGTCGTGAGTTTATTATCTGTTTCGAGTTGCGCAGCATTGTGTGATTTTCATTCTTTCTACCAATAATTAAAAAAATATTGAAAACTGATGCGGCGTTGTTTAATGGGTGTTTACGTTTTAAGCGTCCATCATTTCCGAAAAAGTTTCCATATATTTAGTTTCACATCATATCAAACTACTCGTAGTAGTATGCAGAGTGGAAAAATACGTTTACGGACGGATGCTTAAAGATAACCAAAAAATAATTAGTATAAGTGAGATTTTTCAGATTTGGTCTTAGTTGAAGCCTGTAAGGAGAAGGAGTAGGGGACGAGGACGCATCGGTTCTTACTAGTACTACAGGGTGCCCGGCAAAAAGTCAAGAAATTTAGTGTTGTATTACAAATTTACAAAACGTATATTTATAAATAATAATAATAATATTTTATTTTTGCCACCAGGGCCAGAACAAACAAAAACACAATTAAACAAATAAATAAAAAGGGACGTTCGGCCAGGTTAACTTCCAATCCAACATTCATTTAAACAAAACATAACAGCTGATGACAACAAGAAATATACAGAAGGCTACATAATGACTATGATACTATGAAACAAACAAAAATAACAACAACTAAAGCCTTCACACATTGAACAAACATGCAAATTGAACAAACATGAAAATTGGGAAAACAAAATAAAACTAAACAATAATTAACCTGTACCGAACAAACATTAATTACATGTTTTTTTTTTTAAAAACTCTAACATGCAATCAAAACGTGAAAAATGTCAATCATAATGTTCAAAATGTGCGCCATCAACATCATAGCAGCGCTGAAGTCTTTTTCCCCAAGCAGAAATTGCCCGTTGGATTGTATCAGGATTGATGGAATTCCAGGCCTCTGTGAGGACATTCTTCAAGTTGTCAACGCTATGTACTTCTGAACGGCGTGATTGAACTTCAGCCAGATGAATTCTCCATATACTGTAGTCCATCACTTTGAGATCTGGACTCTTCGAAGGCCAGTCATTTGGTTCAATGAAGTTTGGTGTGTGTTGCTTGAGCCATGCCACAGTACCAGAAGCTGTATGTGGCTTGGCACCGTCTTGTTGCCCCGTCCACTGCATTCCATTCATCACCAATTCAATGTTGGGGCACATTTCGTTTCGATACACTATTTGATTGACTGTCTTCCTTTTCTTCCTGCTATTGGGAATATTGTCCTGACCATCAGCATAACATTAAATAAATCACAAATCATTTTTATTGTACCAAGACACAGAAGCGTAACACATGACTGATGGTTGAGCACGATCAACTTCCACAATTAAGTCCACCTGCAATTAAGTCTACCTCAGCAATTTGAGTTATCAGATTAACAGACCTGTAAATACGTTCGTTTTGTGCAATTAAAGATGGACTGACATGTATACGGGCTTCATCCAAGAACCACACTGACTTCCACGATTCATCGGAATGAAAGCGTTGCAATAATTGGACTGTTTTTCCTTCCGAGCATCTTTTTGCCTCGCAGTAAGCTTGGTAATTTTTACTTTTCGGTAACATTTTAGAGTCGAACTCTTCAAAATGTCATAAACAACACCTTTCGACATGTTCAATTCCTTTGCAATTTGGGGTTGACTGAGGCGTGATCTTCTCCCGGCAACCGGAGATCCTGTTGGCGTCACATGCAGCAAGTTTCAAAACAGCAGCTCGAGTTGGTGAATCAAATTTCTTCGTCGGTCCACTTCCTTTTTTCGTTTACGGGCGCTGTCAACATCATTCTTCATTTTTGATACAACATAAGTGAACTGATTTTGTGAAATTTTGCTGAAGAAATTAGGCAGAATGTCCATGTATTTAGAGAGACCCCATGTCGGGTGTTCTGCTTTAAAGAGAACAATAACTTCACGCAGAAAATTAGTGTAATTTGAGTGTTCGCCATAACAAATGTTACTACTGGCGACTGCGCTTTATCTTCACGTAAACTTTTCACTACGCATACGGGTTTAAATTTGAATATGTCCTCCTGGCATGTAGTAGGCTACATGTCATTATAAATTTTGTTAGTGATTCAAATTTCACATTCGACCAACCAAATTCGAGCAATTTCTTGACTTTTTGCCGGGCACCCTGTAGTTCTGTGTAGACGCGAGAACAGCAATTCAACTGATTGTTTCCAAGTTAAATACAAAGTAGACGGTTTAGTAACGCCGAAATGACTGAAAGTGGCATTCACAGCAGTCCACTGCGTTAGTTGGCCTATTGATCGCTGTGGTAAATCGATTGCTTTTCTCTGATACTTGCTCATCGTTGTCAGATCAATTCCTCGCTATAATATACGTTTCGAGTCGACATTGTCCGTGAACTGGCTGGAACGACGCAAGACAGCCGAACAAACATGCTGCCTTTTTGTGAAGTCAAGCCACCCATATACCTGTTCATACCAGATCGTAACTCTCAGATCGAAAAGGTGAAGCGAGAAGGCGGAAATGCTTACCTCGGTAGCGGTCGCTTCTCTGATGTCCACATGATGGAAGAAGGAGGCCAGCTATACGCTCGCAAACTGGTCGGGAGGAAAGAAAAAGTCTCCAAACCACTATACGAGGGGATTATTTTGCAGTTTCTGAGGAAAGGAGACGTTTTCTCTCCCTTCGTCATCCAGCTTATTCGTTCGCAGACTATCGCGGATGATGATGACTCGAATGATGGTGGCCAGGTGGAGCTAGTGCTTGAATTGGCCGAATTAGGTCACCTTCTCGACATAATCAGAAAAATTGGGAGACTGTTTAATCCCGATGAGGGGTTCTTCTACTTTGCCGAGTTGATCGAAGCCCTGCTGTTTATTCACTCGCGGAGCATAGTCCACTGCGATGTCAAACTGAACAACATTCTCGTGAAAAGCGACGGTCATATCAAATTGGCAGATTTCGGAAATGCTATGTACATTCCTCTGGACTCTTCTCGGCCAAAACATTATGTAACCGTCAAATTCCACCAGCCGCCCGAAATGAAGGCCAGTGATTCCTGTGTGACTCACGCCAACGACTGGTACGCGGCCGGGACAGTTCTCTATCAGTTTTTCCACAGGCGGGCACCATTCAACTTCGTGGAGGGTCGCCGAAAATTGGTCTGCACCACGCGACTGCCCGAACAAATAGTCGATCTGTTGGAGGCAATGCTTCACGAGGATCCCCAGAAGAGACTAAAAGGGGAGGCTATATATAGCCACCCGTGGATGGCCGAGCAAAAAACGCTGGCCCCTTTGTATAAAGATGGTGTGTTGGCCGTCCGTGAATGTGTTCGCGCTACAGGTCTGTCTCCACCCATTAAGGGTAAAGTCTTTTCTTATGTGTGATTTGTTTCAGTCTATCACCAGTGCAAAACTTTTATTATACCTAAATCGAAATTTAATTGTACACTGAACACGTAGACTGCTATATGTTCTGTCTGACGTGAATTGACGACAAATATATTAAAAGTTCAGTGATCCAGATTGGAGATTGGGGCGCCTTCTTTATCGTTCGCTTTCTGTTTTTTTCTTTCGCTATAGCATTCTTTATTCTTTCCTTTGATTCTCTCCTTCACCTCTTTCATTCTTGCTATTGGAAGTCAGTCCTTCCGTCTACTGCAATCTGCGGACCATTGCAACATTATCCATTCAGAAATGCTTCTCAATCAGACCAAGAATGCTACCTCTGCCTATACGGAGTTCGCGTCTGTAAACTACTTTATTGAGTTCCAGATTACAGGATTTGATAGTACAACCAAATGAGATCAATAATCGTTAAGTTGATTGAAATACAAGTAGATGATTTTAAGCATAGAGTAATTAGTACATAGAGGTTCAACTCTAAGTAAATTAACAACTGCAATATACTTTTATCTGAAATAGCTATTAGTAATCCATAAAATGCTAGTGTACGAATGTACTACTTTTGACTATCCGATATTAGTAGCACATACAGTATATGTTTTCCCGAATAATTTAACCAAAGTCTGTTAATTATCTTTAACTATCATATAGAAACAAAACAGTATGATTTGATGACGTAACGGAATTTCACGCACTACAAGCTTACAAGTGACGTCACAAAATAAACATCGAGAAATGAGGGCGTTGTGAGGGAAGGTCACCTTCAACTAACATATACTGTAGATGCAAAACGAACACGGAATGAGTTAAAGAGAAAATAAATGAAATTAAGTATAAAATCTATGGAAAATGCCAACCATCGGCACTGCATATTTTACCTTTTCCCATCACAAATAAATGACACGTAAAAGGCTTCCAAATAGTATGGCGCCACCCTTCATTATACGCGTTTTAAAAACAAACATTTATAGAGTAATATACAATTCCCTGATATTATTCCAATTTTAGCAGTTTAATATACTAAATATCAACAAAAATATGTGAAATATTTGTGTTTGTATTGTTTACTTGTAGAAATAAATTATTTATAATTTCAACTTTCTCAAAAGGTTACCGGATAAAAACTTAGCAACCACCTTGTAGACGAACCTCTATGTATTACGTACTTTATGATTTAAAGCTTCGTGTGCATAAATTTAATTAAAGCGTACATAGAATAATATGAAGGTGCATCCATTTTCTCCACTCTGTTCGATTTTCTGTTTTATCTTTTAGATTTTTATTTAAATCTGTATTTAATTCTGTTAGCCTGCCTTTTCTTGGCTTTCCTCGTCCACGTTGTCCACGAAATCGTCCTTCGATGAATGTTTTCATTAGTTATATTTTCTTAAGATGTGACCTATCCAGTCTTTCCGTTTAAATATACTGTAGTCTGAAGTAAATTATGTCTTTATTTATCTCTTGTAATACATCTTCCTATGCTGCCATGATATTCTTTGCATTTCACACATTTCTCTACATTCGAATACTTCTATCTTTTTTTATCACTTTCTTGGAGTGTCTATGTTTTTTATCCATAAAGGGCTACACTCCATATTATTGATTTGACATATTTTTTCTATGTTTAACCCTTTGGTGAGCATTTTCTTGTTCTTATTTCCTCATGGCGTCTACCATCCCATGTGATAAATGCACCTAGGTATTTGAAGCTTTTCACTTGTTCTAATTCTTTATTGTCTAATTTATGGTCATCTTATCATTTCCCGATTTCGAGATAGGCATTATTTTTGTTTTCTTTATATTTATTTTCATATTGTATTTTGCAGCTGTGTTATTCAGGTTGTCCAATAGTGTTTGTAGTCCCCTTTCTGTATCTTCAGTCAATGATTGATCATCTGCGAATCTTATATCTTTGATTAGTTCACCCCCTACTTTTATTCCATCTTCTATATGATCCAGTGCTTCAATTATCATTATTTCTGCAATGTTGAGAATAACAGTGGGGAGAGAAGACATCCTTGTCATACTACTTGTCCAAACACTGCTGGTTCTGATTTTACATTTTCTATCCTGATGGTAGCAGTTTGATTCATATATAAATCTTAGATAAGTCTTCTATACATCCAGGCTATCCTGATAAGTTTGAGTGCATCCATTAAGGTTTTCCAGTTGCCTCGGTCGAACGCTTTCTCAAAGTCTATGTAACATACATGTATGTATGTATAGTTGATTTTCAAATTCGAGGATTCTCTTTATAAGTGTTCTTAGTGCTCCAATTGCTTCCCTCGTACCGCAGCCATTCTTGAAGCCAAATTGACTTTCTCCTATGTAGTATCTTGATTTGGCTTCTATTCTTCTGGTTAGGATTCGTAACATTATTTTCGATGCGTGGGATAGACGGATGGTACGATGATCACTACATTCTTTTGCGTTAGGTTCCTTCTCTTTTGTGGTATCATTGTTGTTTTGTAGAAGTCGTTTGACCATTTCCCTTCCACATACATATCGTTACAAATTTCTATTTTTTATCTTTTCTTTTTCTCATTCTCTTCCTTCTATATTTCTCACTTCCATCATTTATCTCTCTCTTTCGGCCATCCTTTCTTCCATTATCCCATTTACCCTTCTGTCTGTCTGTCAATTTTTCGTTTCTTCCTTTCTGTTATAAGCACATTGCTGCTAAGTATAAATTTTGCATTACTTTACAAACATCCTTTTTGAAAACTATTCTTATATATCTAATTTCGCGCACTATATTTAAACTTTGTCTTCAGTGTTCAGATAATAGAAACAGCCACTATATACACAAAGCTGTATGCCTGTATTACTACGAAGTAGGCATTCTGTAGCCGAGTCGAGCGCTATTCTCTCGATGAATGCGCGATTCACAGTAGAGTTGAGTTCATGCTGTAATATTGCACACTGCAGGTCATTGGATTCTAACAGACGCTTCGATTACCTACTCGTTTTAGTCAGATTGTTAGTTTGCTAATGTTGACGCTTAGTTGACAGAAACAATTTGATATAGTAATCAGCTGATCTGACTCATATTATCTATGATCCTAAAAATTCTGCAAAGGACAACAAGTCTATTCAAATCAAGTATGTTTATTTTTTAAGTATTCAATCATTTGAACAAGGGACTACACACTAAGCAGAGACGATTGCTTGAATAATATAAGGGAGATCCTAATCAGTACGGGTTTGGGGCATGATGGGTGGAGTGAGACCCTTATTGCGAATGTGGGTACGCACGGCCTCCACGCCGCCATCTTTGAACAGGACGGCCAGCTGATCTTGCTTGGTCATCCACCGATGCTCAAAGACTGCTAGCCCGCCCAGTCTCTTCCGGGGATCGTCCGTCAGTAGCGACTTAAGGAGATGCATCAGATGAGGAGGCAGTGTATTGGACAGTCGCAACTTTCTGCCTTTGCTGGACATCGACTTCGGATTGAAGGGTAGACATTGGTGGAGCAGTTGATGGAGCACGATCCCGGCTGAGAACCAATCCCAGCTGTGATCGAAAACCGCGTTGGCCTTATGGACTTCCAACGGACAGTGCATGGAGGACAGGGCCTTCCGGGCAATACCACACTTACCCAAATCGAGTTCGAACCCGAAGCCGAAATCCCCCAGTTTGATATGACCGTCCAGCTTCAGCAGGACATTGTCCAGCTTGACATCCGAATGTAGAACGCCAAGAGAGTGGATATACTGCAGAGCTTCGACAAGTTCGGCGAAGTAGAAAAAGGCCTCGTTAGGCATCATTACTCGGGGGGACAGAGCTTCCACCAGCCTGTCCAATGTGCCCGCCTCGGCCAGTTCGGTATAGATGTAGACGTGACGTGTGGATTTGAAATAGCCCAACAGATGGAGAAGTAGAGGGTGGGCGTCGGCGTCATCGGGAGTGTGGCGGGAAGAGTAGAGCTTTAGGCGCTTCATTATAGCGATTTCTTGCTGGGCCGAACTTGCTTGACTCTGTACCAATTTTTTGCAGGCGATCAGCTGGTTGCGCAGATTCTGGCACAGATACACTTCGCCATAGGAGCCGGCACCCAGTTTGTCCAGCAGTACCGATGTTTCCCGGTCGGCTGGATAGGATCTCAACTTGGCGTTCCAATTGGGTATCAGGTAGTGAGTCATGTTGTGGCAATGTCGAACAAAACATACTTGCCAGATGGTAAAGGCACTCCTTTATAAGATCTTGCCATATGGTATCACTGTTGGACGACGGAAGTCCCTTACTTTCCGACTGGTGATACGATGATACTTGGTGTGTCAAGAATGCCCATAGCCGTGGTTATTTAACAGCAGTACGGGTGTAAATTTAAAACGAATGTCGCACACGTACAGTAAGCTTGATAATATGTGAGCTCTATTCGCGCGTAGTATCTAAGTAAGTCTGTTTTAATCGCACAGCGACGATTATCGACATGTAATCGAATATAGCAGATCTTACTGCTTTGTTGTGACAGCCAACCACACCACTGCTACTGAAATCCACCGGTACTCTCCCCAAAGAATCAATTTCATACTCAGCTGTGAAGTGGCGCAAAGAAATTATAGACCCGAACAGAGCACATCATGTGAAGACAACCCACGACACGTTGAAAAACATCGCCCACTTTATGAGAATGCTGCTAAGGTGTGGACAATGTTGTAGGCAAACTTCAGACATTCAATACGCAGCATTACAACTGCTTTTGAGATCAGCCGTGACACAGTTTCTATACTATTCTGTACAATGACCTTCAAATGAGGAAAATTTCCAGCGTCTGGGTTTCTCGTCTTCTCAGTGATAACAAAGGCAGCAGCGCGTTTGATCTGCACAGAGCATTTCTCAACGAGCTCCACCGTTTGGGCCCAGACATGATGAGTATAAAAACTGTGCAGAAGACGAAAGCTTTTCATGCGGAAGTATCCTGCCCATGTAGCCTAGGCAAAATACTAAAATCCTCTTTCTCCTCCGGGAGGTCGGGTAACTTTGGGCGTCCCCTAGACCGGTAATTACAACAACAAAGATATTTAGGACCAAGTCGAGCATCAGCTGTCCCAAACTCAGCTCTCTCTTCTACTCAAAACTATCCCAACAGATCCACACGAAGAGCAGAAGTAGACTAAACCAGTGCCCAGTTCCCTTTATGTACTAAAAGTGAAGTAGTACTCACTGTGCGGATGGAAAGGAAAGCGGTCGATATTGATTTTGTGGAGAACGATGCGTATGGATCCGCTCACCACGGCGTTCTTACTCAGTTTCTCTGAAAACGGAAAAAGTAAGTGAGATTCAAATCGAAGAAAACCTCCAGTGATTAATGCGTCAAAATAAAAATCTCTAAAACACAAAACCAATTCAATTTTTAGAAAATCGATGAACATAAACAACAACGACAAAATAAGCTAAACAATGAGGGGCGGGCAAAAGAAACTAACCAATACATCAAACTAAACGGCACAAAATTACTATTATTTAAAATCAAATAAAACCAACCACCGACAAAGCTTGAAAAAGTGGAAAGAAGAATATCATTGAGACATTTGACTCCAAAAGAACACAGGTAATTAAAAATCAATAATAGAAACTAACAAAAATCAATTATAACAAACAAACAAATGAATAAAGACTAAAAACACAAAATTATTGATAAAAAATGAAATAATTAGAACAATGACGAAATCGATATGTCAACTAACAAACCAACAAAAATTGTAAAACAACAAACTAGACCAACAAAATGAATAATTACAAGAAAAACAAACAAATTAAAACAACAGGAGAAGAGTGGAGGATGTATTTGTCACGCAGTCATGTGGGGAACGAGATATTAACCCAACCGGATAATTTTCCAAAGCACTAAATTAAGATTAGAACGTAGCTAAACATCACCGAGCAATTCCATTCTGGAACAAGTTGGAAAAAATAAATATCTTGCAGCAGAGAGACATGTGCAAAATCAGAGGCTGAGGTGCGCACCAGAATTGCACAAGCAACCAACAACATGGCTAAGCTAAGAAAATCTGTGAAAAATCAGAGGCTGAGGTGCGCACCAGAATTGCAGAAGCAACCAACAACATGGCTAAGCTAAGAGAATCTGTGAAAAATCAGAAAAAAATGGCGATGAATAAGATGAAGATGATGCCAGCAATGGTCTTCAATGACTGTGAAAGTTAGAGACTGTCAGTCAAACTACAAAAAATAAATTCAATATTCCAAAAAATAAATTGCTATAAAATACTATTCAACATCAGCTTGAAACAAATACGTTATGGAAAATGCAGCAGACAGGTTCTATTATTTAACGGATATCGTAAAAACTTAAAAACAAAAAACATTTGATTATAACATACGAAGAGGAAAAGTCAGAAGACCGAGAAAAATCTGAATGAACGTCTTGAAGGATTGAAGAGGAAAAGATTTAAGCAAATTGGTTAGGAGTATGTGAAGACAAGGACAGTTCGAATAAAAAGACATTTCTGTGATATTTTTTACTATTAATTGGCCAGAACCCAATACCAGATAAAAGGAAAACCACTCCAAAATGTAGAAAATGTAATCGATTTGATTGCTGCGTTAATAGACAAACATAAAATGATTAATTCTGCACTGGTAGCCTACCTTGTGCGCCTTCTTCGCAGAAATGCAATTCAATCCGGCCAATGAAAACGTGGAATGAGGTCTCTGGAATGTCATAACGGTCGAATAAGGCGCGCATGATACTACGTCGTTGAAGTTGCTGATTGTTCACTGAAGGCATCTGGTTTGAATGGTTGGGACTGGGGTGTTCGCTGGGAGGCCGGGATCCATTGGACTGTTGCTGCTGGATGGGAAAAGAAGTGTGGAAACTGAACCAAACAATCAGAGATGTGACTGACACCGCAATGGATGGAGAGTTGGTTGGTTGACTTTTTATTACGACAGCATTATAGCTGCTTAACCCTATCCTACCCGGGCTATTTGACGCACTCATAGACCGGGGGGGGGCCGAATCGGCCCGCGCCTTATATTT
>JAUYWV010137546.1:0-10760 GCA_032274565.1 Nematoplana nigrocapitula
AGCAACCCTTCATGTCACTGGAGGACCTTTCTACCAATGCGGACGTATCCGGAGCCATCGGGCCTACACTGGGCTAATGTACTACCTCTCAGTGACATGACGGATGCAGTTTAACGTCAAGTGCCCAGGACCTGTTCACTCGGTCAGCTGATTTATATATAGCCTGCTATCGGTCCTGGTAAATCGTAGAAATGTTTTAATGTCGACCGAAAGGGAACGGACACGTACTATTGTGTATCAAGAGGCTTTCAGGAACTTGGGTTCTGCGGTATCAGTCGTCCTGTTCTTGGAACGCATATTCAACTTAGTTGTTAATAAAATCAGGCGTTACTCACACTGTTTGCCAGTTTTTACTATCGTTTTAACGTTCATTTTATGCGGTATCATTTTTCTATACTTGTATTCCGATACTATATAAATGTCGAGGGGGGGTAGCATTAATAACTATGTAGCGGTAGTGTTGTCACAGTTTCCCAATAAGTTATCGTATATAGGATGAATTACACGTAGAGTACATGATAGGCAGACATGAAGAAATAAGGGTTTCATCATGAGTTAATTATCAGTTGATAAACGAATCGCTGACCGTCTCGGTGATTGATTAATCACTCGTATGCATGATGTACCAATCGCGTATAGTTGCAAGTGTTCTCAAGAAGCCGGAATTGGTTTTCTGTAAAGTGCTCCTCCTGGTTTTATTGAAAATCCAGCAATAAATCGGTCTTAAATGTCTTGATGTTCTGGTTAGATTCGTCCGAATACCCTGTGGCGATGCGTACGCATACATGAAAGTAGTCTTCAATCCCGGCACAATTAAATAAACACACGTATATAAAATCGCGCTCATTCTTAAAGTTTGATCTCTGATTACCTCGACGTAGTATCACTGGAAGTCGTTGAAAAATTAAGCGGTTTCACAATATCCATTGTGCTTGATTTGCATTATGCCATTTAGTTGTTATCTGTCCGCGTTATCTCGACCTTGCAGTTTGTGAGAATTTGTCTGTCTATAATAAGCGAACAATGGAGTCGAGAAAAATCTTCTGTGTAGCATCTCGGACTGCACACGCATTTCCTCTTGCACACCGAATCGGTCGGTAGTTGAATTGCACCTTTTACCCGATAACAAATGTTGCACTGGGTCGATCGCCACGCCCTGTCCCCTCTCTCTATATAGTATTCGACCTTTTGATTATCAACCAACAATGCAGGTAACCTAGATGTTTAGCTTCTTTTTTTGCCGCGTATTTGGTTAACTATAGTCGCCACTCGGAGGCGAAAAGAATAAGGCGTGTTTGGTGCCTTCATGTAGTCAGCTTTTTTGGTGTGGGGGGGGGGGGGGGTAGGGCGAGTTGTAATTAGGTAACTATACTCTAAAAGCATTTGTAATCTTCTAATTTAAAACCGCGTCTCGCTGAGCGACATTATAGGCAAGGTAAGCAAGCTGGGGAGGAATGTAAGTAAGGGCGGTAAATCTTGACGTTAAATTTGTTATCCTGTTACCCCGTCGACGCCCTTCTCTATACGCCTACGCTATCGACGCAGACGTGATGCCCGCGCGGGGAACAACAGACGTCAGCATGCATACCTACAGTAGTTGGCCTGGACGTGCGGCAGAGGAAGCCTGCTGCTACTTCCCTCAGATTTGCTGCATGCACCGGCATAAATTGCAGCGTACTAGTTGGCTTCTGTTTTCCAAGTTCTCTATATACTTAGTTATTTATATACAGTACATAACTAACTAATTGTCTTCTTTGTTTCTGCTCAAGTGTTTACGATTAGCTTTTTTTCGACTTTTTCTGTCTGTATATGTCGTTTAGGTCCGCCCCCGAATTCATCAATTACATTGCAATTTCTCGTAAGGGGCAAAAAAGTGCCTCATAAAATTTTTAACTAAATTTATTTTGTATGTAATTGGTATAGTTAATTTAAATTAATTCATAGAAATAATGACAAGGTCTAGACTTTTATTCCTTTCCCCCTCCCATTTTCCAAAAATTTTCTCCTGCATCGCCAGCGGTCTTCCTTGTCTGACGGAGACAGGGTCATGTTGTGCCCGTTGCCACATAACCGGTTCTGGGGAAGAACTTCGTGGTTTTTGCCAAAATGTAACCGCATTCACTTTCCTCTCACTAGATCTGCTAGCTCTAGGAAGTTCACCATCATTAACAACATCAATATATATTCTCCTCTGGGCACTCCCCACTGGGCTCCTGGCACTCTCGTAGTCTCAGTGGACACTCCAGTCCAAGGGGCAACTGCCGTAGGGACAGTGCAACCATAACCCTAAATTTAGCCGCCAGAGAAAAGTGCATAGTGTCTGTATAGGGAAATTCTGACAAAGTTTAGAAAAATGAAGGAGGGATAAAACTGAAGGTTTGGTATACCAAAACATGGAATCAGATTAATAGCAAATTTGCATTGGAATGAGAAGGCTAAAGTAAGAACAAATAAAGGAGAAACAGATGATATTGAGATAAAAAGAGGTATGCAAGACAAGGCTACGTTTTATAACCAGTTCTCTTTATAATTGCGATGGTGAATATTTAATCGAGGAAACTCTGAGTAACAGTGATGATGGGTTTAAAAATCAATCATCAAAATATTGTTATCGTCAGATTTGCAGACGATACGGTATTAATAGCAGATAGTATTGAAGGATTATAGAGCAAATGGTGAATGCGCTTAATGAGAAATGTACGAATTTTGGAATGAGCCTGAACACTAAAAAATTGTAAATGCAAAGAAGAAGTAAGAATAAAAATTGGAAAGGCGAAAAGTGAGTTTTGGAAATTTAAAGAATTATTGAGAAGTAACATCAACCTTAACTTGAAGAAAAATGACGAAAAATTTACATATTTTCAGTATATAGTCGGAGTAGGATATCATGCTAGCGAAGCTTGTACATTTAGCAAAAGAACATAGAAAAACTGCATGCATTTGAAATGTGGTGTTAGCAGAAGACTTTTGTAGATAAGCTGGACTGAAAAGGTGACCAATGACACGAAGTCATGAAGAGAATTGTAAATAAGAAATACTTGGGGAGATGATATTAAGAAATACTGTGTAAATAAAAGCATCTGGAATGCAAAAATGGAAGCTGAGAACAGGCACAATTGGCGTGTTATGGTTGCCAACTTTTTAATGGAAGACGGTATCTAAAGAAGGTAGTTGCTACTATTGTCTGTTTGTTACATTTATTTACGTACTAGCAGTGGGTACATGCCTAACCCTAACTCTGCCCTAGTCCGGTCCCCCGTTTTCGGAGGTGCCCTGCAACTTTTTTTATGAAATTTTCTGTGGGAGGCTTCCTTCTGCCCGAAACGGCCATTTCACACCATTTTTGCCTCCTTGACCTCGACCCCGGAGGTCGACCTCACCCCCCTATGTTACCCGCAGGTTTTAGGGGGTCACTCATGCAAAGTTTCGGGTCGCTGGCACCAATGGTCCGGCCGCTCACCCGGAACAAACACACACACAACACAAACAGACAACTTGACAAATATATAAGATAAAACGCTCGGGTGAAGTACGGATTTTTAGTGCATTTTAAGAGGTAATCTTAGCATCTGAGTGATTTCAATAATAAGAATTTAATTGGGAAGTAATTTTAAAAACTTGTTTTGATTTTGCATATAATAATAAAAAAATAGTTTATCTCAAAACCCACTGGACTGAAGTTTCTTAGTTGCAATTGTATTATTTTCCAAAAACTATATAGCTATGAAAGAGATTAATTATCAACCCCGAAAAAACTGAACTTATTTTCTTTTAATCAACGAAATCTCACAGTCTACAAAACGAAAGCGGAAGCGATATAAACAAACAGTATCTAAAAACTAATAATAAATTGTTGATTAGTTTATGACAACAAAATGGCTATATTATTATTTACAAATTGGTTTCCATTTCATTCTATATAGTTGTCCCCGGGCAGCTTCTTTCAGCCGTTCTCGCTTTCTTCACTGGTCTCATCTTCACCATCGGATTCCATTGGTTGTGGTTATGGTGCCGAAATCGGGTGAGAAGACGGTTCACTACGGTTTTTACTACATATGTCTAGACTGAATGTACAAATTCACTTTATTTTCTAGTTGACTCTGAAGTCGCGAATACGTCTGATGAAAGTGAACAAGATTTTGATGGACAGAAGAGTTCTGACCAGTTTGGCAGACGTGAAGAAATGCACTTTCACTTCCATCAGAGTATCTTTTATATTGTGTCAAAATCTATTCAGTATGCATGAGATTTTATTGATTTCTATCGATTCAGCCAAAGTGGGATATTTTAATCAATTACATTTGCACAGAGCAAGGTGCAACTTCAAATATGTAAAGAAGAAGTAGCAACGTGAGCCAATTATGGACGCAACTGAGAAATAGTACTTTATCGCATTTCCTGATTGAATATAAAATGCAGTATATACTTTCTGGAATGTAGTATAAGAAGGTAGAGCGTGAGAGCCATTGCCATTCAACATCACTTTAGCAGAAAACACGAATCAGGTGATAGAAAAGACGCATTAGACAGTACTGTACATATGCCAACCATAGAAATCGGATTCCGTGGCACAGCTATTTTAATTTTTTTTTTAAATAGCTGTGCCGCGGAATCCGATTTCTATGATGCCAACGCATCACAACAAGTGAATTCTCAAAAATGAATGTCGCTTCGCCTGCATTGATTACTTTTCTTCGCATTTAAAAAGTACCTATAGTATAAACTTCTGAAATATATATAACTGTATATTATAAAATTCAGATCCTCTCGCTAAATGCAGCTATCGATGGATTTCTTCCACACTTGATTATATATATACCTTTAACCTGTTTAATTTTTAAAATTTATCATCATTGTGTGGACAACTTTAGAACGTGTGTGTGTTTAATTGAGATTTTTGTTTGTTCTGCCAGTTACGAAGCTGCGAAAAATGCCTTGGCCAATTTGAATCCTAAAGATATATATATATATATAGATAGATAGATAGATTAAACGCATAGAGTAAAAATTTCCGTCGTCCACCCTGAAAAGAGAACCAAAAGGACAGGCAAATTAAAAGTTGAAGTGATCAGTTGTTAATCTTACTATTGCCGCATGACAGTGCTAAGGTGAAGACGAACTGTTTCTGTCCGAAAAAGAGAATCGCTTTCTGAAACAACTTACGGTAAACAAAGACTCTTTCTATGGTTTCTGTATATGCACAACGGCGGCCCTTAGTGCGCGAATTACACAGCGGGGTGTCGGGAACAGCGCTTAGGTGATTGACTACTATAGAGTTTTGCAGGTTAATTGTGAATACATGGAATGAATATATGTACAGTAAACTTTTTGAGTCTTGAAATTCAAACAGCTGTATTTATTAATCCTCTTTTGTATGGAATTTTTGTGCAATTGGAAACGGTGATCGAAAAGCAATGTATATCCACCTTCAAGGTCAATTGTTTTCTAAAAAATGTAGAAGTACGTCAACCTCGTCGGGGTGGAAGTAAGAGAAAATTCAGCACCTAAATGCATATTAACTGAAGCTGATCGGCCCACAAGTACAGTTTAACTCTGAAACAATTAAGGGAAAGTCTCGATTAAAATCTGACAATTAATCAATACTATTTTCCTTCCGGTTCTATATTTTTAGTAATCTGAACACAAACTTACAGTAATATACTGTATATTGAATGCAAATTTAAAAAGGTGTAGAATTCATCATCAGCCAGCGATCATTTTGGTTCGGTTCAGTGCCAAAAGTGCGGTGATATTAACACACGTATCTTTTGATGAAGTTGTATTAGTATTTTCATACAGAGTGTCCCAAAAAGGACGCAACTGAGAAATAATTAGATCGGGAAAATATGTAATATAAAATATATTCAAAAACACCTACGGTATATACTGTATAAATATGAAACATATCAATGCTCAGATAAGTTACAATACTTAGAGAAGGTGCTGAGAATGAGCAGCATCCATTTGAATACATTTACGGGCCCGTACTATACATGATTCTTTGCACCAACCATGAAAGATCTCTTCCTCACTCAATGTCACAATAAATTGATGAATGAAGTGACCTTATCTGAATTGCCGTCACAGTTTCTTGGAGGAAACAGGAAAATACACTCTTAACTGAGATGGCTGCCCATACTCTTATAGTTTCATGGGATGCAAAGGTTTGACGACAATATTGTGAGGATTTTCTGATCACCAGTATTGAGAGTTTTGAGAACTGACCTTATACCGTCGAGGTAAAACCAAGCCTCATCACTCCAAAAGCAATTATAGTTCATGAATGAATTACCATTTTCCACTAATTGTACTAACCAGTCGAAAAACAACATCTATGAATCGTATATCTGCAATACTTATAATGATTGCACAACGCTAGTCTTGTAAGGATATACAGTAAGCATAGAATTTTCCATTCGCTATTCGATGCTTTTGGGTATTTGGTTTGGATGCGCCACTTTGCGAATTGGTGTTCTTGGAGAGTTCACCAATGTTTCCCGAATACCTGTGACTCGCTCTTCCACCAAAGCTGTCCTATACCTGAACTCTTTTCATCCAAAATAGAACCCCTTTCGTCTGAATTTACCAACTAATCGTTTAATTATGAAATTGGCCGGAACTTCCACATATATATATATATATATATATAATTTATAGAGTTGTCTATGTGTGTCTGGGCATCAATTTTCAACGGTGGATCACAGAGGAAAACTAAGGGCATCCAGATTTAGTAGAATCTTCAGGTTCATGCGGATGTTTTTACCTGGTTTTAAATGATGTGAAGTTTTCTTTCTATTCAAAAATAATTAATAAAAATTTAAAAATGTACTAAAAATATGCGATTTTGAAAAACATCCTACGGTTTTATTTTACTATACAAATAAATTTGAGAGTGGTATACCGCGAAATTTATATTATAAGTAAACTTTCTTACATTTCACTTCTATACTGTGTTTTACTTATTATGACTAGGCAGGTTTTAAGCCCCCCCTTAGGTAATTGACCACTATTTGATCCAAAGAAAGTATTTCTCAACATAATTATCCTTCTATATGTATCCCTCGAGCGAATCCGGGTACCTCCGTTAGTATTTTATATAGGAGAAAAAAGTGAACACAATCTTTTTTCAGCTCTTCCTATTTCACATCACGATGGTTTTAGCGAACTATCATGCTTGATATTATTCAGAGTATATGTATACACTAAAATACTGATATACTTTTACTGTAGATTGGCATAATTTTAAATACCTTTTTTCCATTTTTGTTCACGTGTGTTTTCATTAACTGTATTCAAAATCATTCAGCTATATTTCATATACTTCGATGTTTCCAACTGCCTGGTGAGTGAGTCTGATTCGAGTCTACTATAACCTGCATAGTGTAAATCGCGTCGTATACTACGTAATTATTTTCCGCACACATTTCAGGAGAAGATATTTGATAATCTGGGAGACTTAGAACTTGTTTCCGCGGCGACGAAAAAGGTATAACGACATGTTTTCTTTTAATTAATGTACAGCAATATATAATCGATAAGTGGAGAACGACTTAGGGTGGAATGCGAAAACCAACCTAACTTCAAGGACGACGTCATTCTAAGACAACAGCTCCTTATTGGAGGAGCTATTTAGGAGCTCCTCCAACGGTATGCGAAATGAATATTGAGGAGCTCCTCGTGCAGGGGCAGAGCTAGGGGGTGGGGTGGATTGGGTGCACATCCACCGGGGCCCATCGCGGGCGGGGGCCTCCTTTTGATTCCGTTAAAATTGGTAGTCAGTCAAAAAATTTAATATAAAATTCTGAATTTTTATTGTACTTTTCTCTACATTTTAAGGTGTCCTGTCTCTTCTGTAGAAGACTCGAATCTGTATTTAATCTATTGGTTAAATAATTGTAAATAACTTAATTTGTGCATTATCCGGAGTTCATTTGCAGGAGATATTGTCGACAAAAATATTTAAAGAAGTTCTGTACCTGGAGGGTGATAATCCAAGTAAATTTAGGTTTTTAAATCAGATTCATAAAAATTTAATTTTATATAAATAACTAAAATATGTAATATCTACTAATGGACAATTAAGTATAACTTATGCTATAGAACTAATGCTTTATCACATTTTGGTCTACATATGTGAGTTCATAAATATATAGGTCCAGCTCAGAGCTAGTGCGAGAGGAACTCGAGACACGGCGATGGCTGCGCAATTATCTCTGTGCAACAATGGGTTTCGAGAGACTGTCATCGCTGGTCATGATTAACGTACATTATACCTACAAGCACGACATCAATAATAATACTATTAATTGAGATAAAAATGTACACATTTTGGATATAAAAATAAAATGTTTAACATAATAGGAGGATAAAAGTGTACAATGAAATAAAATAAATAGATCAGTAAGTTAAATAAAAACATAAAATAAAAATTATTTTACTTAAAGGGACACCAGAAGTTCGTTAGAGATCTAGCTGGTAACCAGAATTGATTTAGATAATACAGTATACTTTATACAGTTTTTTTTAAATACGCGCTATTTATAGTGGTTAAACATTAATTTAAAAACTTAGGCCTGTTTCTTATTCGTTTAATTTCAGTGGGTAGTATATATTCCATTCTATGGAAGCTTTATCAATAATTCTTGATTTAGGAAGGTAAGTCATGCGAGTTAAGTAAATAGTTTCCAAATTTCTGGTGAGATGGGAATGAATAGAAGAATTTTTAACTATATTGTTTTAAAATTATTCAGGTATCATGTCAGGATAATGAATAAATTTGTGTATTTGAAGATTTTTAGCGAAGCTTATAGTTGTCCTCAATCTTTAAAATTCCAGTGTTCTTATGCAACTCTAAAGTATCTTGGATTATAGTAGAACAAAATCTTAAGCAATCTGTTTTGAGTAATTTCAATCTGATTTTTTCAATTTTTCGCGCAATTATACCATAAATTTCACTACCATGAATGTGTCTTGTAAAGATAAGTGCTTTAAATAGGATAGTCTTTTGTTTATTGGTTAAGCATCTACGATTTTCCGAGCTACATCCCAGACGAATGTCTTTACCAAGTTTAATTTTTGAAAAACATCTCTGAACTTTTGAATGCCTTTTTACTCTGAACATTTACAATCTCTCTGAACGTTATTCTGTATGTTAATAAAATTACCGTGACATTATGTATATATTTTCATCACCGAAGGAAACCCAGACAAAAATTAGTGGTGAGGAAGGGGGTGCACCACATGAATCAATCCACCCCCTTTTGCGACGCCCCTTTAATCAGTTTGAGAATATGACCTTGTAATATACTGTATATATACAATATTTATTTGATACGTGAAAACGGTGATATTTATTGCTCTGCTTTTAATTAGTTCTATACCAAAGAAAGTTTGTCGAGACATTAAAGTTAATAAATGTCATAATTAATTTATTAATATAACTAATTTGATTTAAAATATATATCTATATTAATTTTATTTAAAATATATATCTATATTAATTTTATTTAAATATTTTGCATACAATGTATGATCACAACATTTATGCGACTGGGATCAAAAATAGCGTTTTTGTGTTTTTACCACTGAAATTTGATTTTTTGTTTTTTCAATCCAAAATATATTAGTTTAAAGGCTGTGGGACTGTTTCAGTAATCACAAAAATTGCTATGGCTAAGCAAGCCTTTACCCAACGAAGAGAATTGTTCACCAAAGGGTTAAACATAGAAACTAAGAAGAAAATTGTCAAATCAATAATATGGAGTATAGCCCTGTATGGTTCAGAAACATGGGCACTACAAGAAAGTGGTTTGAAAAAGATAGAAGCATTTGAAATGTGGATATGGAGACGAATGCAGAAAATACCATTGCAGGATCGGAAAACCAACGAAGAAGTATTAGAACTTAGAAGAAATAAAAGAAAGACGTAATTTACTTCAGACTATATTGAAACGGAAGAAGAACTGGACAGGTGACATCTTAAGAAAAGATAGCCTAAGGGGAACAATCATCGAAGGACGATTTTGTGAAAAAAGTAGACGAGCACGGCCAAAAAAAGGCATGCCAATAGAATTAAATTCAGATTCATATAAAAATCTGAAAGATAAAAAGCAGAAAATTGAACGGAGTGGAGAAAATGGATGCCATAAACGTGAACCTACTTGGCAAAAGCAGAACACTCTACAAATAGGTAGATTGTTTGGCGAAAAGTTAGATTCATAGTTCTAGAAGCTATAGTTCTACAAATTCTGAACTTTATCTTTTTGAAACCCTTTCAGCACCCACGCCTGGAAAAAACGTTTAAGAGGTCAACAATGATCAATATTCTCTACCATTCTTGTCAAACCAATACAAACATGTCCTACACACAGAAAAAGGTAAGCAATGTAAAGTGTGTGTGTATGCATTTTGAGGCAATTATTTACTGCAAGCTGTCAGTTGTTTCACATTCCAAGGATCGCGTATTTGTGTGTACGGAGAACGAACTGCAGGGGATGTTTTCGATTGTTTTAAAAAACAATTGAATGTGAGTGACCGGGGATCACCATTGGGCTTATCTCCGACATTGTCGTAGCATTCTCGATTGTCAGCAGGCCGACTGACTATGTATGGTGAAATAAAGATAGAAAAGCAAAGACTTTAAATAGATTATCTAGACGTCGCATTGCGGGGAATTCCCCGTTTTTTCGTTTTCCAAGTTTCGTTTTCTCTGGGTGGTAGAAAAAATGGTTTACTATTGATTTCAATGCAAATTCACGTAA
>JAUYWV010137557.1:0-10758 GCA_032274565.1 Nematoplana nigrocapitula
GGGCGGTGGCCCCGCCTTTGTCGGTGCTGACGGAGGATCCCGTGGCGGTGGCCTCGTATCTGCGGGAGCTCCGGCTCATTTGACGGGGGTGCCGCCTGATCCCATCCATCCCATCCGCAACAGATCCGTCAGTGTACACATGGAGATCTTGTTATGAATATTCTTCAATTTGTTCTATCGCGGCTGCCCATTTCACTTCATCCAGGTCTTCTCTTCTGCAAGGTGGCTCCAGACATCCCCTGAACTAATAGTATAGTCTGACCATTTCCAGGATGGCACACTCGCTCCACGTCTTGCCCGCCTCCTTCATCGCGAGTTGGTAGACTTGTTGGAACTCAATATACTTTCCTAACGAAGTTAAATTATGAGATGCACATATGCGAAATGTATTTTAATCAAATGAAAAGCAGAGCGTTTGCAATAAAATCTCGCGTGATGTTCTCATATAGTAAGCCAGTGTCTGAGAACGTTCATATTTTAATCATCTATTCATTCATTGCTATAATATACTTCACAGTTAAAACTGATCCGTCGGCACAGTAAAATAAAAAAATCATATGATCTAGTTTACACGGGGGAACGACGCAATTACACCTACCGGAATCGCAATTTGCCTACCCCGCACCGTGCTACTACCACGGCCTAAATTGACTAATCCACATACCTTTGCACGCGTCAATGGCGTATCAGTTGTTCACACAAGATGCAACACTGTTGAAAATTAGATGACAGACATTGTGTATACTGTAAAATAAATATATGGTAGTCTTAGTTTTAGGACATAACACAGTTTTTTTAGAGCATTATAGCATGTAAATTTAAGTAAATTACTCATATAGTAGTAGTAGCCAAAATCTGGCCTAAATATAAAATTTACATATTTTTCATATAGTTCCGCCTTTTATTCCCAATTGGTTACTGCTGTAACATACTAGCTGTTTAAGGATTGTGAAAATGTATTCGCTCCTTTGACAGATATTAGTGTTATTTAAATAAAAAAGCGATGCTATCGCAAAGCGTTTTAAGAGTAAAATATACCTTCCCAAAAATTTGGACAGATGGAATTTTATTTCACACCATTCGATTCCTCTCAAAACTTTGATTAAGTATCCATGCCACTAAAAGCGTAGTTGACCGTCCTGATATTACAGTAATCCTTGTTTCTACTATCACTCTATACAAAAGGAATATATATATATAGAAAGAGAGAAGATAGCTTTGTGTCTCTGTTAATTCATTAGCTCATTTCAAATGAGAACTATCCATTAATCCAAAACAAATTTAGAGTGTATAACCTGATGGTTTGAGATTTATTATGCCCCTTTTCTCTGCTGTCTACACCTCTTATACTGTACAGTAGGTATACCTAAGAAGAGATCAAGGTAAATTAAATCTGAAGCATTTGATATAATTTGAAAACAAATTAAATATTTTAACCACAAATTGATACAAACAAATCGAGCGTATGCATGTAAATGCATGCATTGAAGCCTCGTTAATCCGAAACCCACAAATTTCTCTTGGAACGGATTTTCGCAATGCAATTTTTTCATTACCCTGGGAAATTCGTGTTCCGGATTCGGTTAATTAAAATCGGGAACAAAAGGTCAAAAGGGAGCGAATCGGCCCGCGCTCTTTTGTTTTACTGACGTTTTTAAATAAAAGACGCAGCGACATGAGGTCCACAGACTTTTCATATTATTAAGTTCCGCAACTTTTAAGACCATGTTTTAAATTTTCTTTAGAAGATTCCAGTTTAAATAAACATATTTGTATTTTTTGGATAATTTTGGATACCGAAATTCAGAATAATGAAAACATAATAATATAATCTTATAGATTTATAAATTTATACTAGTAGTGGAGAAATACTAGGAGTTATAAATTGTGAAATAAAATAAACATGATAATAGGCGAATGGCACGTGGTAAAGTTAGATACATACAATAGGTAAAGTTATAGGCACAAGTGACACACAATTCTGGCACACTCTGTCATCAAACCGATGCAACTACCTTAGGTTTGCTCGCGTATAGACAGCCACTGTCAACGATCATAATCTTAAAAGCTGCGGGTGTACTTGATGTACTTGCTCGGAGCAATTCGATTTTGATATAGTACATTGTAAACTTTGCTACACGCATAGCATATACTCCTGCTTCGCAAAAATGTACTCTAGAAAGGGAGACATCAGAAAGGCTGAACTACATTAAATTGAATATTTATTTTTGGAAGTAAAATAAGAATTTACAAGGATGGAGTGTAAAATATTCCACTGTACTAAATAAATAACTGAAAATTCAAACAATAAAATCATTTCGAAACAACTGAATTTATGGTTCTGTCCAGTTGCACTGTATATATACCGTATGTACACTTTTGCAACGTCAATGCAACGACTTTGGTCAGCATTATTATAGGTTGTTCGATGTATTTTTCTGCTTTTAAAAAAAACAAATAAATAACGCAAGATCTGAATTTTTCGCTATATGGAGTGTGAACAAGGTCAGAAGGAGCGGGGTGGGAGGGTAAATAAAAAAAATAAATAGGAGGATATAATTTTGTTCTAAACAGAATTAATACTGTTGATAACAAACCTCCACCTTGCACCGCGTTGTCAATCGTTTCAGAGGTTTGAAGCAGAATGGTGAGCAGTGCAAATCGATGGGAAGTGGGTAAGGAGGAGGCGGAGGTATTGCTTGGTGGTAGTGCTGATAGGAGGATCGATCAATAAATTCGTCGACTATAGATAGGAAAACGGAACGGAAAGAGCTGTCTGTCTTGCTCATATCTAGTAACAATTGGAAGATGATATTTTACGATTTAAAAAGTGAATTATCACCCCAGGAAAGTTGCTTTTCGCATTTTAAACGGTCTCCCTTAAAATAAGCTGTTTATATATATGTGATCCCTGCAAGATGAAGAATGCCCAAGGACGACTTTAATTTTTTTAAATTCAGATTGTCAAAGAAATAAATGACATTGGCGTTTGAAAGTTTTTACACAGATCTTCATCTTCCAATTGTTAATAGATGATCAAAGGAGACTATACTTCGATTCCGTTGAACGATAAAGAGTCCACGAATTTGTTGAGATCGGCCTATGTAGAATTATAGAAAACGAAAGAACCACTATCTGTCAATCTGAATCAGTACATGACAGGTGCGTGAGCGTGCTCCTTGCAAAAGGCGCGGCCCTCCCGCGCAAAGAAGGGCTTGCCCTCGAGGCAGGTTTGGCATGCGGCGCAACAGAAGCATTCGGCATGGAAGGTCTTCTTGAACGCCTCGATGAATCGGTCGTTGGGCTCCACGGCATAGCCGCACCGGTCGCACCGGTTCTGGAAGAGGTCGGCCCAATCGCGCTCGCAGTAGGGGAAGGTGTCGTCCCCGATGCGGAAACTGCCACTGGTGATCGGCTGTCGGCAGTGGGTGCAGACGAAACAGTGTGGGTGCCATTTGCGATCCATCGCCGTCACCACGGCCCCAGTGACCGGCTCGGAACACTTGGCGCATCGGGGGGCCAGACAGAGAGCGTAGCAGGGCTCGCAGTAGACCCCACCGGCCTCCTCCATGAATCCGCAGTCCTGCAGCTTGCGCTGACACCGGCCGCACCGAAAGTGGTCCGGGCAGAAGGTCTGGTTGAGGGCCAACAGATAGGAGCCGGGGATTGGTTGATGACAGACCGCGCAGAGAGGCGGTCTCTCCCCGGGCATCTGATTCATCGTGGCATCGATCGCCTGCCGACTGTTGCTGCTCTTCTTGGCCTGGGACGTGGGCGGCGGGGGTTGGGCCGGAAGGAGCGGGGGCGGAGAGACCAGCGGGGTGGCGAAATTGACCGATTTAGGACTGGGCGACGAGGTGGGGCTGTTCAGTCCGCCCGTGCCGGCCACTCGCCAGCCGCCCCCTTGCACCGAGACCGGCGACCAGGATTGGTAGGGCGCCGGAGCCGTTGGGCTGAAGTTGCCATCGTGGAACTGTTTCACGCTGTTGCTGTTGTTATTGCGCATACCACCACCAGTGGGAGAGGTCAGGCCGCGGACTACCTCAAACTCAAGGTCATTGGCACAGCGAATCACCGACTGCTGGGCCTGCTGGTGAGTCATACTAGCCGTGGAATCGCCGCTGATCCGTGTAATGAGGTCACCGGGGAGCAGTCCGTGTCTCTCAGCAAGTCCCCCGGGGGCAAGTCCGGTGATGGTCAGGGGGGCGTTAAAGTCCGTCCCGCCGGAGAGTCGGAAGCCCCAGGAAAACTCCGGGCTGTTCCGTAGCATCCGTACAATGAGAGGTGGGGAGAATGACATGGCTACTATACCACACTGCCCTGTCCCCCGGCGTACACACGTCCAACAACGTCGAGGCGAAACCTCCCGTCGTGTGCTGGCTATATTATTTATGAAGGCGAAGAATAGCTCTCTCGCTCTCTCTCTCTCTGAACTGCTGGGTCGGTATTCTTTGCTATTGGGTAGCTCGGTCAATCAATAGCAATACGACAAACGCGAATATGCAGATGCACAGAGAAGCATTTTGGTCTACGCGTACACACCGATGTGGGTGTGCAACCCGCCAGTGGAAGCACTCTTCATTCACCCAGCACACACGGCACATATGGCCAGCAGTTGGGGGAGGACGGGAAATGGGGTGTGCGTACCATCCACCCACGCCAGGCTTTCCCACCACCACGAAATCTCAGGGTGCATCTTCTCTGAAGGGAAAAGAGGAAGAAGGCGGAAGATAGTTGTTTGCCTACCCTGCAGTTTGAAGTATCATCAAAGCTTCCCTCTGCATTTTCTGGCCGCTTGAACTAGCTGGCGATCAAAATGATCGTGTTTGCACGCATCCAGAGTGTGCATGTGGCGTGCCCCGCCATGTTACAACGACTTGAAATCCCTCAATGATAAGGACACATGTGCATATGTGAACACACGCGCACACCGGTCATGCACTTTTCGCCAATGCTGACTGGTAGGAAATCAACAAATCGCATTGTTTACATTTACAATTAGCATAAAAAGAGAATGTTACCAAGGAGCGACAAGCATTTGTACAACTTATAGTGCATCTTAAAGTAACAATAGGTGTTGCAAAAGTTTATGTAAAGCTGAAATGACAGAAAGGATTTATGACTATGACAGAACATCATCCCTGCTCTTTTAAATGAATTTGCAAATTATTCCGTGAAATAATGGTATAACTGTTTTCATTATTTCTCTTACTGTGTGGTAAATTCATTTAATTGCCATTCAAAGATAATTATAATCTGTAATCATATTTGTCGAAATCATATTTATTCAGTTCAACTGTTAAAAAAGAGTTTTATAAAGCCGAGAGCTAAGTTGCCGTAAAGTCAACATCATTAGGCTCGGTAGGCCTAAGCCTAAGGTTCGGGTTGGAACAGAGGCCTGCAATTTTGGGTGCAAATATTTTTGAAATCATTGGTTCTCCACATAATATGAATTACTTGGGAAGGTTAGAAGTTGGCGCAGTTCGACCCATTCCTGGCAACTCATATTGAGAAACATGGTGTAAATTGGACAGAGAATCAATTTCGTATCTTTTATCTACTTTACATGCGATGAATTGATTGACATTATGGGTACTAGACTTTTGAATTACACCTGCTCGATGCAAAATACTATTCTTATCAATCGATTCCACACAGTCTGATGTCTCGCACATTGACCGTGTGACCTGCATTTTCATATATGTCCTTGATGATGGACCTGTGGAACGTTTCGTGAAGTTTCTCGACATAAAAAGTCATAGTACGAAGGAGCTCTCAGAAGTTGGCATAGCCATCGAAGACTGCATAGGACAATCATACGACAAGGCCAGCAATATGACTGGAAAATACAATGGGTTACGGGCCGTGACTCAGGAAAAAACCAATTAGCGGTCTTTTTGCCCATCTTGGATCGACTGGATGCCGAACTGAGGAAACGCTTGGAGGCATACACTGCGCTCTGTGGAATGTTTGGGTTTCTACATGACCTCCAGGCACTGGCTACCAAAGGACTTCGAGAAGAAGTCAGTCACCGTTTCGAATCGTACCCTAACGATTTGGAAACGTCTTTCCCAGAAGAAATAATCGTTCACTTCCAAGATTACACCAATAACAGTAATGTTGAAAACAAAGGCACTGGTAACATCAGCAATGAGCTGTTCAGCTGGTATATTACTCATTAAAAATGGCCTTCGAGAGATTTTACCCAATGATGTTGAGATTTCCCTACGCATGTATCTCAGTTCAATGATGAGCAACTTCTCTGGTGAGCAGTCCTTTCCTGCACTGAAGCGGATTAAGAATGTTCCTGGTTCCACACTACATGATGACAAACTGAACAACTTCTCGAGTGTTGAGCATATATATAGTCAGTTATTTTGCGCACACTTGATTTTACTGACATCATTTCTGAATTTGTGAGTAGAAAATCGAGGAATATCTTTTACTAATCAGTTTTTCACTCATTGTTTGTCTTAGTATATTAGTAATTGATACATCGATTTATTTGTCTATCTACTGTTTGATTCAACTGCATATTTGTATGTAAGATAAATTTAATTACCCTACCTACCAATTTATTACTATTCATTGTATAATTTCTGTTTCACTAACAGCTGAGCTGAGGTCTGATTATAAGAACAATTTTAATATTATGAATATTTACAGAATGTTTGTTTATCTATAGTATATTAAAACAATATTCAAAATCCCTTGTATTTTCAATAATAATTTGCCCGGGGGCAATTCAACTGAAAAAATCAATAACAATATTAGTAATTTTAGAGAACAGCAATTATCACGATAAGTCAAAAATCAATTGCGAGTCTTTAATAACAATTCTCTTGGGTTGGGCCTGAATGTTTTTCGTGATTTCAGACACGGTGGATCTCACTGCTTGAAATGGAGCTTGTAAAACCGTCTCCGACATGACTTGACTTGAAACAGTTGTGGAACATTCCCTGGATGCAAATTCGCTTGTTCCAGGCTCTGAAAATGACAGTATTTCTGAAGCTTGTTTCATACGTTTTCGTTGACTTCACTGTAGACATGGACACAGTCAGTACGATGACCAGTAATCGCTTTGGCCAGTTGTTTATCGCCAGATGCTTCCATTATACGTGTGACAGTTGTTCTGCGTCCACTCTGGTTGGTGTAATTTTCGTGATCCTCACCAGCGGCTTCCATTAACGCCCGAAAAGACATCGATAATGTAGTATGTCCCAGAGGTGAACTCACATACCATTTATGAGTTGTAAAATTCGGTGCAGGTTGCAAGAAGAGAGCATTAGTCATGCAATTATGTGGTCTCAACGATACCAGTTTCTTGTATAACCTGACAGAGCACCGATTTGGTTCATAAGAGGGAAAAATTTGCAGTTTGGGGTTCAATATGATGGTCCTTTAAACCGTACTTGTACGTTGTAGAATACCTATCTATGTAGATCAGAATTTCTGTGCCGTCCGGCAAGGTCATGAGGCTCAGCTGACTATTTCCCCCAAAACTTAGCTCCCGTATTTCACGACCACCTCGGAGACCACAATGAATAGACAGCAAAAATAACATAGTTCTATTGAGTTTTTTTTTATTGTCTGAACCAAGATATCCACGATCCCAAAGACTTGACTCTTGGTTTGAAGTGATGGGAGCTGCTCGTTTTCAAGGCGGATTATTACCTTTTTGTGATGTTTCTTTAATTGCGCTATCAAGAGCCTTTCTAGCGTCATTAAAACAAGGATCGGACCACAAAGTCCACTGCTTACCTTTCTCATTTGCCAACCAGTAGTTTATGCCAAAAAAAGACATCTGAGTGTTGAACTTGGGTAACTTGAACCATTTTACTTGCGTACTTCGAAGAAAAAAGAAACGCAAAAGATTATTCAGTACAGATTTGGAAATAGTGGAAAGTGTGGAATGCGCATCCTCCGAAAGAAACAGCAGTTTGGTTGAGCCTGTGTCAAGAATTTTTGTGTTTCTTTCCATTAACCAGTCGTTAAACGTATTTTTTACCCATTTTGCATGATTCATAGTGTTAGCTGGTACTTCATTTTGAATTCTGCGCCCTCGGTTTTTTATCATCATTCACAACTCATTAATTCTAATAAAATCGCTATAGCCATTCATTAACCTCTACTAATTTAATTAAAACTTGCCGACATTTTAATAACTCTCAGATTGGTCCAAATTTTTAATAACATATTAAAGCTAAATACACATATTTGTAATTGAATGGTATGTTTCTACTAAGAATGCACAAGTGTGAGTGAATATTGCAAAGGGAAACAAATGAGTGTTGAAAATGAACGTACCATTTTTTCAGTCACCGGTATACCATGCTATTATAGTCATGTTACGACGACAAATTTGATACCATAAGATGCGCCTCGAAATTTTAGTATAACTAGACCACCAAAATTATCTTTTTACACCCAGCTATCCGCCGCGCTATTAGGGTAGTTCATGAAATAGGTATTAAAATTGTCACGACCGGTTTATTTATTTTCCTTCTTCTTACGCCTCATCCCATTTTGTAGGGTTGGCGGCCCGCGTTTTCATCCTTCCCGATGTTGTCCAAATACCTTCTCTTCGGCCTTTCTCCCGGTGTTCTTCCTTCGATATCGATATTCATAGTAATCTTCCCTCTACATGTCTATACCAACGTAGCCTTATCTTCCGTACATTTTATTTGATGTTACTTATTTCCATCTCTCTCGCCTGACCAGTTTATATGTCACTTTAATGAACGAAATTGGCTACTCACCCCGTTGCTACAAAAAGGAAAATTGTAAAGTCATTGTTATCAAATGAAATAAAAATGTAACATTAATATAATCAAAAATAATACACATCATATAGAAAGAGGTCAGTAAGCTGGAACATAAGTAAAATTCTATATTATGTGTTGAAGGGATTACATATACAGAAAATAAATGTCACGGGTATATTTACAGTGGAATTAACGTTACAAATAATTATGAAAAAGTGTTATTTTAAATAGAGTTTCGTATTTTAATCTTCCTTCTTCGGTGTCGAGTGACCATTCGCCATTGTTATGGTTGCCTTCTTCGAGCTCACTCCGTTCACCCCATTCACTCCGTTCTCGGTCAACTCCTTGTCGTCCGTCACCGCTTCGAGGAACCCATTTTCTGAGCCCACCATCAGCTGAGTGGCATGACGCGCCAATCGCCGGTTGCGATTATCCTCTTCCCATTTGATCAGAGCCGCACACTTCACCCCTCCCGCTCTCAGGGCCGGGCACTCCCAGCCGAACAGGCGGTCCCAGTGGCTGAAAAAGGGCTCGAAATTGGTCAGAGGCTTCATGTGGTGCATGTCGTGTTTGGGCCCGCCGCCATAGATCCCGAAGGGGATCAGCCGGTGAGGAAAGAGGGGTAAATCGTAACCGGAGTGAGCATCGACGCTGACGAAGACATTGAGCAACATGAAACCCCAGTAGGTCATCGGATGGCAGTCGAAGAACCAGCCGTCGACGGTGGCGAAGAAGCCGACAGTGAAGAGTTCCCACGGATGGAGATATTGGGCCGTCCAACTGAAGGTGCTGTGATATTGGTGGTGAAAGCCGTGGAAATTGCGGTAGAGCCAGCGGTTTTTGTGGTGAATCGAGTGCCAGGCAAAGTACTGGAAGTCGAACAGCAGCAGGATGGCCCAGGTCTGGTAAAGAAACTCAATCAACGTTGGCGCAGCTTTCGGAAGCGGTGTGGGCGGCACCCAGATCCATTGGGAGATGGTTGCCGGAGCGACCAAACAGAGGGTGTTTAGACATGTGTGCCTCACCGCCCGGGAGATCATCGGCCAGGTGACCACTCGGTCGGTTTGCAATTTGTACTGCTGGATCCAGGAGACATTCTTCCCAAACATGTCAAACAGCATGAACAGGGTGCAAAGAGTGAAGTAGAAAGACAGGGTAAGAAGGGGTGGGAAAGCCGGGGAGACCATGAACTTCTCGCGTCCAATCCTCAGGTCCCAAATCACTTGTAGGATCCGGTCCTCCGTCACATTGTCCGTATCGTTCAGTAGCTGTTGCTGAAAAAAGCGCATTCTCTGCTCTGAATAGAGAGTCTACCGTTTCCCAAAGCGTAAGCTCCTGATGTAACTCTTTAAGGACGACTCGATTTATATAACTGAGCACCCCCCCCTTTTTTCCAGTGACCCACATCGGGGTGGTGACGTGGTTTGATGAGTTTAATGAAATTTGTCATTGAAGTAGGTACATGAGCACTTGAGGCCGACGCGGTGTGCCACATGAAGTCCAACAGCCAATCAGATGGCGGATTAACTCATCAATTGGTTAAAATAAAATACACGTTCAATTAACCGATCTATGCAAATGCGCAATAGATTTTGACGCAAGTGCACTTTTTTTGGAAAATAAGTCTGTAAAATTTTCTGTATTACGTTATTAACTAATTATCTTGAAGTTAAAAAAATTGTTGATGTCTGGTAAATGATATACTGCAACTAGGCATCACCTCCAGATAATACGATCACATATAATATTTAGAAAAAATGAGAATAAATTGGTATCCCCAATTGAAAATAGATTTAATATAAAAGTTTTATTAGAAGATTTGCCATCTTCAAGGACTTATACTAGAACTAGCGGCGGTACCCGGCTTCGCTCGGGGCATACATAAGGCAATAAATATCAGAAATATGCGATATTTTAAAAACATACTACGGTTTAATTTTACTTATAAATTCCGAGGTATACTACTCTCAAATTTATTAGTAGTAAAATAAAA
>JAUYWV010137568.1:0-10758 GCA_032274565.1 Nematoplana nigrocapitula
CTTCAGTAAACTTGCAGGGTAATTTCTTCCGATGGAGTATGCTTGACAGAGGTCACGAAGCGATTCATCTACAGACCAGCAATTTATCTTCTGGTACCTTAATGTTATATCGAGTCTTGCAGTCTCGGATAGCTCATCTGCTCTATTTTGCCTCAACATTGCCAATGCACAAGTTGTTTTAGATATTTCGAATTTCATGCAATGAATAAAAATCGATGTAAATTTTTAAAAATTGAATTGCAATGTACAGTGAATTCATAAATATTCATAGTTAAGTTAAAGTGCCATCATTCTAAGCTATCGAATGATACCAGTCATACGACATTTGGATGCTTATTGTAACCGAAGCATTATGACAAAGTCGATGCACGCAGACTTTATTACCAGAGGGTATTTCATTGTTCTTCATAATGAGACACTCGGATTATTAATCTCTCTTCAAATTTTCATTTTCCGTTTTATTCAAAATTGCTCTATGGGGACTGGCAATTTGTACTCCGCGGAACATCTTATAGAAGCCCTGCCCTGTAGACAAACTATTAGAAGAATTCCCGATTCATACAATGTAGAATCCAGTTTGGATTGCGAATTTTAGTTAGAATTTTGGTCCATACAATAATCCACCAGGATATATCCGCATCGTATATTTTGCTTAACAATAAAACAATTTCCGTAGTTTGATTAAAATAACCGTTGCTGAGGATCTGATTACCAAATTGCCCATGGGAGTCAATTTCCTGCAGATCCCATAGCTGCTTTTCGCATCATCAAGAAGAATATGGACCTCATATTTCCATGTTGTGGAATTATATTTGCCTGAGTGGAGCAGAGTCGGTAAAGAAATAAAGAACGCAGGAAAAACGACGGCGATGTTTGTCCGCGAGAACAGGAACCAAATGCTGCTTTCTTGCCGTCAGTCAACTAGGCTGTCGTGTGGTTTGCCTGGAAACAAAGCGCCCAGTCCTGCTTTACATGGGGTTGGCAATCTGAGGTCTAGTCGAATCTCGCGCTCAACTGACTTTGACAAAGCGAGCAAATATTTAGTATAGGGTTATTTGCTCTCCCGAACCCCAGCACTTAGATAGTCTTGCCTTTGGACAAACCGGACAATTTACTTATTTCCTCAGTGAACTCCCTCCAACCTGTGTGTTGTTGAGAGCAGGGAGATGATGGGAAAGTCGTGTTGGAAGTGTGTCAGGATTCCAGTGCTAAGAAAGCAAAGATTGTGCCTGGAACTAACTAAACACTGCTCATGGGAACGCAAAGCGTTAGAAAAGGAGGCGATATCTATATACTGTATAGAGAATAACATATCAACAACATCTTCAATTAGTTTTCGAGATGCGTCCTCGCATCTATATGAAAGGGTCTGTCTGTTTGTCTGTTTGTATGTAGGTCACGCTTGTGATCAAAATCGATTTTCATGAGGAATTTGAAAGTGGTTTTAGTTGAAACTTGATCTGAACATGACTAAAGCAACAAACAGGCAGGCATTAAAGCATTCTTCCATCTGCAGCTATATAAGACGGATGGCAGCTATATAATACGGATGAAAGGGGAGGAGGGATCAACGACGCGAACTTACATTCTTTGTTCTGAAAATATGTTATACATGGATATTTGTTTTATTTCTCATAGTTAAATTCCAACTGTTTAAATTAAACATATGTAAACGAATTTCCCCCCAAAAGCATTTTTCAGGGATTTCAATTGATGTGAATAAATATCGGGAAGATTTTGAACGCGAACACCATTTTGGATTGTACAATATAAGCTGTGGCTGAATAGTTGCGTATTTAAAGAACAGGGTCTGATACGAATTTCAAAGAAGACGCAGTGAAACTAAGTTCCCGGAAGCTAATTAAAAATGAGAAAATCTGACCCATTTGGCTAAATACGGGAATTTGAAGGTTACATGTATCTAATTATGAAATTGATCGCGGAATGGTAAATGAGGGAGGTAGTCAAGATGCATACTGGAAACTTATGTCAGTCAAGTCTTTGGCAATTAAACGTAATATGACAACTAGGGTCAATAATAATTTAAACGCATCACCTATTAAGCGATAAAAAGAAGAATTACTTCCATATTTAACTTTTTCGTTGACCATTAAGCATCATCAGTGATTTTGAAAACAAATGACAATATTACTTATTTAAAAGAAAATATTTAGCAAAAGAAACTTGTTATTTCACCTATCATAAAACAAAAAGCTTAGGAAAAAATATTTTAACAAAGTACGAAGAATCATTCTGTTGGTGTAACGTTTTTAATGGCTAAAGTCTTTATCATTGACAATTCTTATTCGGATCAAAGGCTCATCCATGATGGTAAAACACTAGTCGAAGTTGCTTCGACACACAGCACACAACTGGCCAAAGATGATTTTGCACAACACGATCCCCGTCAATTGCAATGTTGTGAAATACGTTGTCCAAGATGTCTTTTAGTTCGTCCTACATAGCTCGTGTCAGGATCAACCAGAGAAATGAATTTTATAGACAACAATATGGATCTGATCTTACTTTTCTTGGAGCTCTTTCCTTGCTATTAATGAAAGAACCAACCTTCATTCAATGTTGTGAATACATTCGCTTACCTGTGGAGGAATCTGGCACAACCTTTGCAGAAGATCGCTTTGAAGGATTGAGTATGGTGCAAAATCATCGGTGTAGCTGTGCAGTATAGGTCGAAACAATTTGAACTCCGGGCAACAGTGGTGTTTTGAAGTTTCTAAGTGAATTTTTAACTGTTTATGTTCAACTTGGATGTAAAAATGGTGTAAACCCTTTAAATAGTGTGAATTATCTGTCTCATGGTATGTTATACTTATACATTATTTTTGTTAAATATGTCTGATTAGAAGTTTTATGGAAGCCACATTTATTTTTTAGAGGCGTCCTGGTGGTATCTCTTAAAAGGGACAGTCAGTCTGTCTGTTTATTCAAATCTTATTTCAAGTAGACAATCAACTTCTTATGAACAACTGAAGCATCCTCACATCTCTAACTGTGCTTCTGTCGGAAGGAGGGGGCGAGGACGCATCACTGGACTTACCGGTCCTTGTTGATTGATCATTTATCTTTCGCTTACGTAAGAATTAGTATCTGTCATCCTTATAGTACAATATGATGGTAAGATATTCTTTATTGGAATTTGGAAATTTCATTTGAATGCGTGAGGTATGCTCAATACGCGATGTACTGATCTAAGCAAAAACGGGATGAAACGTTCCGAAGACGACCACTAGCTTTTTTGAAGTCAAAACAACTATGCTGGAATTCGAGTCCCTTGATTCTAGGATAAGTTTTCAGACTAACTTTTGAACCGAAAAACAATTAATTTTCTCTACAGTACTTGCATGCAAAATCGTATTGTTGGACTCAGAGTGAAATTGTTCACTTATCGCAAGCAAGAGTTAATTGTGCCATAACACTGCACCGCTCACTGATAAACTAATCAGGGATCGGTTCCTCTCGAAAGGCGTGCATGTTTTCAAATAACTCGCTTTCCGCAGCGATCCAGCCTAAAACATTATCACGACAGTATAGTGTGTAGATTTCGCCTAGGAATAAGTAAAAAATTACTAATAATTAATTTAATGCTTTATTTATGGTATTATTTAAAAGACAAAACCAAATATAGATAGAAATATTAATCGTTTCCGGGTGTCCTTCTGCATAGATTGTCCCAGAATTTATCAATAGTGAACAACAAACAGACAGCATCTTATGTTGCTTCGGTGCTAATGAGACACAAATCATGAGCCCGCTAATCAAACTCGACAAGTCAGTCTCTCCGGCGTTTTGTCTCTACTGGGCTTCCCCTTTGTCCCACACTGCCTCCTCCCTCCCTGACTCTCTTTTCCACTTCGCCATCTTGTTGTTGGATGTTCTCAAACCGAGCATAGTGTATAACGAGTGAACAGCTGCATTTTATGACCGCAAAGCGCCGTCTGCAAATTGAATGAGGAACTAAGGGTCTTGTGGGGGGGGGGTGAATTGGAGGTGAGTCGATGCAATTTCATCTGATTTTCTTCTTCAGTCCTCCATTTTTTTCTTTTTTTTCTTCATATTGTCTTGTCGTGAATATTTCTCCTTCGTCAGAGGTCATCATCTAAGGCGTAGACTGGTATGAGTAGACTATGCAGGTGGATAAATGCAAATCGACATAACAGACACAAATCGGTGGAAAACTCCGCTGAAACGGGAGGAAGGACCACACGCACACTTCGCCGATTTCTTTTCTGACATCTCCTATACCACCGAGCAATATACTTCGATTAGGCGAAGAGGGAACCTATTAGTTGTGTCTGGTGGACAATTATTTTGACCGATCCAAACCAACTCTAGTCTACTGTAGTCTGGTCTGGTGCCTCCTGACACTTTTCTGCTCCTTAGCGAGTATAAAAGCATTCAAGAAAGTGGGAAGAGGGAGAGCTGGGTGGCGATTTATGGGAGAGTGCGCTTATAACCCTCTTTCCGTTCTCCTAATACGACCAAATTGCATCGAACGGAAGAGAAGCGACAACTGCGAGCAAATGCAATTCGTTCGCACCGAACAAAGAGGCAGAAGTGGAAACAGAGTGTGCCGGTCAGACGCAGGCAATTGGGGAAACACACAATTTCCCTCCAGCTTGTGATAAGATGGGAAATGAACAACTCCCCGCAGTCACCACTTCTTGGGTGTTGAAATATTTGATTTTTTCTGACGAAGAAGTCAACGAATATCAATGCATTCATGCAAACTATAAACACTATTCTGGCATTTGTTGTTTAATCTTTACATGTTCCATTACAATTTGCTTTCAGATGCTTCAGAATAATTAAATCAATCTATATGGAAGCAAGAAGAAATCGTCAAGAGTATAATCGCGCCAGTGCAATTGATCGTGCAAGCATTGCATTGCATGTGCCAGCGGATTTGGAGACTGGAAGGCCATGTGTGCTGATCTCGGAGAAAACACAAAACTGCGTACATTTGGGTGTATCCGTAACAATACTATAGAGGGGAATAAACCCAATGCATGAGAAGAAAGAAAAGAAACTGTCACTGGAAAATGTTTACAAATTATAGAAGTCCGAGCATATTAAAAATTCGACACAGAGGCCCGCCTCACGTTAATTAGTTCATGTCCACAAAGTTTCCCATTTTTATTTTTTATCAAAATAAATTAGAACTAAAAATCTTGTGTTGAACAACAGTATTATGAATTATGAAAGGTAAGACCACAACTCTAAAAGTCCAGTGTTCATTCGTCGTAGATGTAGTCCTAATTTTACACAAACAGCAAGTCGGGGATGGATATGTTCGAGAATGAATTTTTGGGAGCATAGGCAAGTTAAAATTGTCGAATACACAACGACTATAGTCTGCATGCCTTCGATATCATAGGAGGGCGTGGGTTTTGAATCAACACATTCTGCTTAATACCCCACAATTCGTCATCGCAGGAGGTACGTATGATCGGGAATTCAGGCCCGACGTTTCGTTGAGCCGAAGCTCCATCTCGTTGAAAGTGACAACTTTTGAGGATTTTCCTCACCTGTAGCTCTGCTTGTTATCTGTTCGACCAGTAATAATAAAATATTGGTCAGTTCAACAGGTTGGTGGCAAATCACTTCAACTGCAATGTCTTTATCATGCATCGTCTCTTGGAAGGATACGAAGTCACAAACAAGGACCAACCGTCCTCGTGTGACGACCAACTGCCAAGACAGGGCCATCTTCAGACACCTCATGCGAGAGCCGTTCCGAACAATCCGCGAGACAGCCAGTACAACATATGGACTCACCAAAGACCCATCAGTGCCGATACAGTGCGCAGGAGGTTGTCGATACGAGATCTGTTTTGTTTTGCTTTTCATTCCCGGTCGGGAGGGCGCGTCAGCGTCCCGACGTCCCTTATAGGTAGGACAGCACGGCCGGCCCGTTCTGTCCCAGGATGGCCATCGAAGGTCCACGTCCAGGGAATCGCAGGCGAGCGGCCGCATGGTTGAGACAGTCCAGGATTAGGTGTTGGGCATCCTTGGGGTTCCCATGCAGGCTGGCCCGTGGGCCTACACTGACAAAGAAGTCGTCGACGGAACCGTCTTTAATGGGCCCGGCAGAGAAGCCATTAACGCCAACAGCAGTGGAGAAGCGTACTGTTCGCTGATGAAAGCCGGTTCTGCATCAGCACGGTAGATGGCAGGCAGCGCGTTTGGAGACGGAGACTAACCTGATACGCTGATGGTAACGTAATGGAGAGAGACTCTTGGGGAGGCGCTAGCGTTATGGTATGAGGCGCCATCGGTCTTCATCGGAAACTTGACCTTTTTGGCTTTCAGAACTTGGGACCAGGACGTGGAAATGGAATCATAACTGAACTTTACATCCGTGAGATTTTGGAAACACGAGTTGTATCATTTTCTACAAGGCATCAGAACTTCATTCTGCAGCAAGACAACGCAAGGCCTCGCACACTGCACGAGTTACTGCAGACCTCCTCCAACGCAATGGGGTCCACACTTTACCCTGACCGCCTTCAGTCCAGACCTCAACCCGATTGAGCATATTTGGGACGAACTCAACCGGAGACAGCCAGCACCAACCATAGCCGCCAACTTGCAGTGTGTGAGGGATGAGTGGTGCAACATCCCCATTGCATTCATCAATAGACTCATCCTCTCAATGTACCGCCGGTGCGCAATTGTTTCATGGTGGCCATACGAGATATTGACTGATCCTCTCAATGTACCGCCGGTGCGCAATTGTTTCAGCTGCAAATGGTGACCATACGATATATTGAATCGTCCTCTCAATATACCGCAGGTGCGCAACTGGTTTAGCTTCAAATGGTGGCCATACGATATATTGACTCATCCTCTCAATATACCGCAGGTGCGCAACTGGTTTAGCTTCAAATGGTGGCCATACGAGATATTGACTCATCCTCTCAATGTACCGCAGGTGCGCAATTGTTTCAGCTGCAATTGACTCATCCTGGTCATCACTGCTCAACCTTTAGTATAGTTAATGACGCCAATTTAGCATAATGTAAACTTTATTTGATTGTCTTGCTTATAATAAATGAAATGTTCTCTTGTCCCTTGAAACGAAGCAGTAAATTTGTTACTATAACGATAGCCAATGCCTTTCCCGTTTCTTTTGCTTGTCAGTGTCAGTTAAGGACGCAAACACAATCTTGGCTCCTTAAGAGAGTACGAAAAATTGGACGTTAGTTTAACCGATTTGAGTTTACTGTGTACGACTTTTGCCGGGGGTATGCCGCTAGCAGTTCATTTTATATACATTGAATTGTGTTCATAAATTATTATATACTGTACATACCGGCATATTTATGTCACATTGAATTAACCAAACACTCAGAACAAAAAGAAATGGTAAAATATACTATGGGTTGAGATAATTAGGTGAAAAAATGTATCGATTGGTGAAAAGACTGATTTTCCTGGCGGGCAAAACATTGTCAGAAGGAGATGCAATTTAATTAATTGAGTGAATAAAAATAGTGAAAAACTGCAGCCATCGTATATTTGGTATTCCATACATACAGTACATAATAGCTATTGACTTTCCCCGCCAGCCCGCTTACCCTAAAGATAGCCCTTTTCCATACATGTAGTATTTTATTAACACCTCTAAATGCTTTTCTGTTAGAATTTTAATAACAACATCGGAAAAATTACTGAATCAATGTTCACACAATTTTAATATATTTTTATTCCCGAGCAACGCCGCGGGTTCCCTCTGCTAGTTATCAATGAACCTGCATATAAGAAAATTTTACACGTTTAAAACTTAATAAACAGTATAATTATTATTATAGAAAGATAGTCAGTTAAATTATCAAAACGTAATGACTGAATTATTACTTATAAGCAACCGTGATGCGGGTGGAAGGCACCGTTGTCCTGCAATGGATCCCTAGTCATTGTGGCCTTCATGGAAATGAAGTCGCCGACATGGAGGCCAAGAAGGCGGCAGGCCACCCGCGGAACGTTGATGGGTCCCAGGACCCTGCCCCGGTGTCCTTATGGGCGACTAGGGCTCTCATCAAGAGGGAAGCCAAGGATCCCATCTCAGGTCATGAGCGTACTCGCCGAGTTTACTCGACTGCGCCTAAGCCAGCAGGTGTATCCAAACAAACCGAGACCCTGTTTGCGCAACTCAGGAGCAGGCACTGTTTGGTGTTAGCAACGTACTGAGCCTGTATAGACCCGGATTCGAATCCGATTTGTCCACACTGTGTTGAGGATGAGCAGACCCTGGAGCACTGGCTACAGGTATGCCCTGCTCACCTAAACCTGCGACTGCGTGCATTTGGGGTGATGGCCCCGCCTTTGTCTGTGCTGATGGAGGATCCTGTGCCCACGGCCTCGTATCTGCGGGAGCTCCGGGTCCTCTGACAGGGGTGCCGCCTGATCCCATCCCTCCACAACCTCAGATGCTGTCCATTTTAGGGGCGTCGAAAACAATTCTAAAAATCATATAAGGTTCAAATTTTTTGCATTTTTTGTTTCATACTTTATACAAAGTGCTACAGTTCGGATATAAGCGAAAGTCCGAGGTCAATATCATGTCATCGAGAGCATTAATTGGTATTTCAAAATCATATAGAATTCTGCCTTGACATTCACGGTGCCTGTTGGGGGCTGGTGGGGCCCAAGCAGTCCGAACTGGGGGTCTGGGTTTACATGATTTGTATACAAAGGGCCAGTCCATGATTTCATGAACTATGCAGGGAATTGGAATATAAATAGCTTTTTGTTCATACTTTATCTTGTATCTGTTGGAAGATGTTAAATGTCAAGATACATATTAAAAATTCTTTAAGAATTTCAAATTTGAAAATTTGAAGTCTATGAATAAATTATCTCTGAATAAACAATTTAAACAGAATGTAATTGACAAACAAACACTTTGGATCGATGATATTGCTCGATTTCAAAACTATTTTTATTTTTTTTGAATCTGTATTTATGGTGACTTTCATATTTTACAGATATAATGAGAAAAATGAGAAAAATAAGAAACAATGTCTGATTAAATATATAATAGCACATAAAATGGTAAAATATTTGAGCGAAGCTTTTAAAATTTTTGAAAGTGCTATTACATCTGTGCAGCCTGGACCTATGGTAATTGGAAATATTTCTAATTCTTGTAATTACTACACTTGTGACAATATATACTTCTCACTTAGGTACGACGAATGTTAGACTTTTCCGATGGATTCTTGACTATAAATAGTCGTAAATTTCGAATTGATCAAAATGTACACCTTATTGGTGTTGGAAAAGCCGCCATGGGGATGGCACGGTAAGATTTACGTTTTACATATACATACTGTACTGTACTGTACATAAAATGACAATACTTTTTTATATGTATGGTGTATTTCCTTCTTTTGCAGACATGTTTGTGAAATATTTGGGGATCATATTGTTTCCGGCGTTGTCAGTGTTCCAGAACCCACGGCCGAAGATGTCCAAAAGTTTCCTGAGTAAGATTTCGTTTTGAATTTTTTTCTGAATTTGAACTTTTCCTAAGAGAAATTCCCGGAAATCCATTTAATATAACGGGGAAATCCATGACGTACTACAGTTTATTGTTTAGATATGTAACGTCATTTCGATTTTTTGGAGATCTGAAGACTGGAGATCCCTTACTACTGATACACTGTACATTCTGTTATTTGTATTCCATACATCGCCGTTAAATGAGGCGTATTCGTAGTGTTGGTGGTTCATTCCCGGTCGGCAGGGTACGTCAGCGTCCCGACCTCCCTTAGGTAGGACAGCACGGTCGGCCCTCTCTGTCCTAGGACGGCCAGCAAATGTCCAGGCCCAAGGAATCGCAGGCGAGCGGCCGCGTGGTTGGGGCAGTCCAGGATAGGATGTTGGGCGTCCTGGGGGGTTCCCCTGCAGTCGGGGCAGTCTGGCGAGCCCCCCCGATGCGATGGAGGTAGGATCGAAACACTTACGAGTGCCCCGTACGGAGCGTATTCGTTGGCTAAAAGCCTGCAGCAGCAGGGGTATCCAGAAGTGCTTACAGCTGTTGGCCATAATATACGGCAAAACCAAGCGATCTCTTGGCCTAGTGGATTAAAAGTAGTTCGACTACTGATCACTGGGGTGAGTGTTCGAGCCCTGCCTAAAGTACTTCCCAGTTTGTTGAGCATTCCTATCTTTGGCTCGCATTAGTTGTTATATCTCCATGCCGAAAGCGAGCCTTATCTGTCGAATACCGAAATGTTTATAAATTTATGGTATAATGGTTCTGTTTATTATTATTCTGTAGGCAGAATGACTACAGAACCTTTGGACTATAAAAATCATTGTAATAGACAGCCAATGATGTACTTAAGCAGTTTGACGTATGAAATCGACCTCAAATGTGAGAACTGCGAATTAAAAGCACTTATTGGTCATGCACCCTAGTTCAGTAGCACAGTGTGGTAATACAGTACTGCTGGATTATATCCTAATTATTTAAACTTTACGAAGTAGAGCATTATTGAGCCGAGCGATGGAGAATAGCTTTTTTGTATACCTTACCTTTACCTGTCCCATAGTCTGGCTGACCGCGTGGGCGCGTAAAAGGCCTCGCCACAACCTTCCTCCATTCCTTGCGGTTCTCAGCTGTCCGCGTGGTGTGTCGCTCAGCGCAAGACCAGTCCATTCTCTGTTGTTGTCTTCACATCTCTTTCTCAGCTGTCCGCGTGGTGTGTCGCTCAGCGCAAGACCAGTCCA
>JAUYWV010137579.1:0-10757 GCA_032274565.1 Nematoplana nigrocapitula
AGAGAGACAACAGAGAGCCCGAGAGAGAGAGAGAGAGAGGAGAGAGAGAGAGCGGGGAGGGACTGGATAGGACAAGACTTGCACGGCCACGTAGTACTTACAACAAAGGTGTTTGATACAAATGGTGTTGTGTGAAAGGACCGTGAATAAATATACCAGATACATATACAAATTTATATGTGTATGGGTGTAAATAAAGAAAGCTATTTACAAACGAAACTATCATGATATAGACATTAAAAAAATCTTCGAAAAATACTCATACGAGATTACAAGTAGCAAGTGAAACCAAAGTCAAAATTACATTTAGAAGAACATAGAGGCCACCGTCGAAAGTCAAGGAAATGACTTAGTGCGACCAAGAATTCAGAAATCCCCAACCGACAAAATATGTCCTCGATGTAGCCAAATATGCAGACTTTCATCTCAGCGTTGCTACTGACTTCTAACGCACCCGAAAGATGATAAACCAAATTTAACGCAGTCGAAGAAGTGCCATAGAGACAAACAGCACAGACTGTCATCAAAAGGCACTGGATAACGAGGAATATTGGGCGCTACAACTTATATGACCTGTTGCAGATAAAAGCGAATGAGAAAGCTTGAGAATGCGATTGCAGGCAATCCCAATTCCATTAAATTTACTCAGTCTGAAGCGCGCAGACATGTTGTCCACGGGCACACGAACAAGTATACAGCAGGCATGGAGCTATCAAGGATCGATAACAGTTCTGCTACCGTCTTCCAAAAGGTGCATGCCTACCAACTTGTCAGTGTGCCCGAGTAGACTTGCGGCTTCCACATAAAAATGACAAAGTCAGTCAGTCAATCGCAGTTATGCATTGCTTCTTTGCGGCAAAAATAGGAAGGAGAATAATCTTTACCGAAATGAGATGAGTGAGACATCGACGCTCAGTGAGTGAATCGGAAGTCAAAAGCACAAATAAAAAATATCGGAATATTTTGATGGAGTGTGAAAGTGATGATTATAGCCATTGACATCAACATGAGAAATACATATACTTGACAGTGACAAAAATACAACTCATAAATTTTCCACCTGACTCATAAAGTTGTATGGATAAATGAGTGTGTTACTCAGAGAGCAGCAGAGGGAAGAACAAAGAGAAAAATTATTGTCCACTCTATTTTTACTACTCATAACGTTAAAAGTAGCATGTTAAAATTTAGTGATAATAAAATAATGTTTTTATATTTGGCGGCAGCTTAACCAACCGGGTGTGTTAGTTAAAACCAGTAATTAAAATGGTGATAGGTTTAACCAACTAATTACGCGCGTCGATAAAATTTATATGCAAATGCATTTGTAGTGTGGCTTTTCTCTCCACTTCTTTTCAATTGACGCCACTCTGGCAAAGCTGCGTCAACCTGACTACGTGCTTCCTCTGTTGCGTTTTCCAAATAACTTCTGAAATGGATGACTTAACAGAAAGTTTTCCCATCTCAGAAAAGTAAACAGCCGTATATGGTGAACAATTCATTGCAAATAGCAATGTTGGTGTTGCGCATCGTCCGTGTGTGTGTGGAAAGAATGTCACGTGACCATCGCTGGTCGAATGGTGGGAGCAAAGCCTGGAGACTCAGCTCACCAGGTTAGATGCAGCTGATGGGGACGAAGAGGCAGACATCTGTTCCGAGGGTGCTGCTGGCAAACCGCCGGCATTTCGACTATCCCGGAGTGCTGTGGGCTGCAGATAGTCCACATCATCTGGATAGAAGTGGGAGTACTGGTCGCGCATGTATTCCGGATTGCTCATCGCCAACTGCATCCCCAATTGCCTCTCTTTGCTGTTCAGCACGCCCGCTGGTACTGCTGACGTCGAGTGGCCCGTGCTTGGAGGAACGTAGTTGTCCTCTGCCACGATCAGATAAAAAAATTTTAGGAACTAAAAAGTGCTCGAGAAAAATATAACAAAACCATGATACTTCTCTTCGGCATCTACCAACAGGTTTCTATCTGATACGTCTCCAAAACTACGTCTGTCTACAGTTACTGTTTAAGTCACTCTGCAACCATCAATATCGTATCTCTCTGCAATCATCAAACACGTTTATATCAATCTCCTACCTCTCTGCAACCAGCAATATCGTATCTCTCTGCAACCATCAAATACGTATCTATCAATCTCCTACCTCTCTGCAACCACCAAACAAGTCTCCATCAATATATTTGTAGCACCTAGATGCAACCAACAAACACGTCTCCGTCAACATAGTGCCTCTCTGCAACCAACAAACACGTCATTACAAATATCGTACATCTCTGCAACCATCAAGCACGTCCCATCAATATCGCACCTCTCTGCAAACATCAAACATGTCTACATCAATAAAGTACCTCACTGCAACCATCAAGCACGTCTCTATCAATATCGCACCTCTCTGAACCATCAAACACGTCTTCATCAAGATCGCACTTCTCTGCAACCATCAAAAACGTCTCCATATATCTCCTACCTCTCTGCAACCATCAAACACGCCATTATCAATATCGCACCTCTCTGCAACCATCCAACAGGTCTCCATCAATATCGCACTTCTCTGCAACCATCAAGCACGTCTCCATCAATATCGCACCTCTCTGCAAACACCAAACACGTTACTATCAATAACGTACCTCTCTGCAACCATCAAATACATATCCATCAAACAACTACATCTCTGCAACTACCAAACCTGTAATTAATTAATAAAAACGTCTCCAACGAACTCCTAACTCTCTGTGACTCTCAAACATGTCTCTATCAATCTCCTAACTCTCGGTGACTATCAAACACGTCTCTATCAATCTCCTAACTCTCTGTGACTATCAAACACGTCTCTATTCATCGCTGACATCTGTGCGACTATCAATCTGCTACGTCTCTAAGACGATCGAATACACCTCTATTGACTTCGTCTGTCGCATCATATAATACTCGTAGATCCACCTCCTTCGCTTTCACCTACAACTCAAGGGTCTCGCTCACCATCTTCCTCGTTGAGCAGCTGTGCGTACGTGAGTCCTGTCTGCCCTCCGCCTCCTGTGAAGTCGTAGGGGTCGCTGGCCTGGTGAGGATGCTCCCGGTGCATCGGGTACTGCTCTGACGGCGTGTTCACATAGCGGGACTGTGGATGCGGGAGAGGGGACCCGTAGTCCGGTCGACCAGCTGACGACAGGCCCTCCGTGGGATCGGCGCAGTATCGCCGCTCGGCCCTGTCCGAGTTGGCCCGATCGTCATGACAACCGCCTCCTCTGGACACGGAACCTAAAGGTGAGGCCATCTCCCCTCCGCAGATGTCGGGACTGACGTTGGCAGGCATCGGGTCAGGCGAGGCTAGATAGGAACTGTTCTCCGCATGCAGACCCAACAAGGGCTGACCTTCCACACACAGCTTGATTGACTGACCTCCTGCTCCTCCGCTATGACCAGCCGCAGGGCCAAAACCATTTGGAAATGCTGCAATCACCGTGCACAGAAAGAAAGTCTGCTCTTTACACGTGACTTCAAGCAACCAACTGCAAGAATAATCTTCAATTTGTATTAGATATAAAAAGATAGATAACATGACAGTGAAGAATACCGAAAGTTCTTCAACAGTACATTTTGATTATCTTTAATCATGATAACCAGTGGCGCGTTGCAGCTACACGTGCAAGTGTTGTTATGAATAAAACATTTGGGAATATTTGTAAATTGGATTTAGAAATCTAACTGATATTTATATAATCAAGAAGTAAGTAGAAAATAGTCAGTCGCCAAACAGATTGTCTGCGTTCATCTACCCCTCCAACAACAATACTTTCAGTCTTCACACTCTTCGGTGTTACGTGCGCGAGAGGACAGTCGACGGCAAGCTGACCAATCAGACGACGCGTTTAAAAGTTACGCGACCGACCAACCCAGGAATTACGAAGCTTGCATAATAATATAGATACCATAGTATATTTGATTACGACTAAATCGAAGCTGATATACAGTATTGTGTTTCTAAAGCCGCATAGAGTACAACCACGTGATTTAAACATGCTTGAGCAATATCCTAGTAGAATAACCTTTGCAGAAGACGAAATATTGATGTCAAATTATAAAGAAATCCAAATTCCCTTTGCAATGCCAACGAAACTGAAATATTGTGAGCAGAACAGCATTGTTTTCCCTCACTGGTCCTAATATCATGGTGACGTTGATTTAATGGTAAACCCGCATAAAATATTCACCAAACAGGAGCCGGGTCATAAGTGGACAGCTGATGAAGCCATACCAATGTCTTGCTCTAAAAACTTCTATACTAAAATATCTTTTCATGGTTTCTATTCGCTGAAAGGGGCTGCAAAAATCATTGTATCAGCCTTTTGTACCGTTTAAACTTTGTTCGAAAATTCGTTCAACAGCATAGGACAGTATCTACTAGCAGAAGAGAGAAGAAAGCAAAATTATCAATTTCCGGCCAACCTAAATCAGAACCTTGCCGTAACAGATATAGACCTCAAGCACATACCATCATCTGCAAGGTAGCAATTATCCCCTAACAAGATATTCTCAAACACTGGGATAACAGGATGAGGGAGGAGGTTGTTCGGAGGTGGAGGAGGTTGTTCGGAGGTGGAGGAGGATGGCATTATTTCATCCAATCTTTATATAAAAATATGTAACTTAACACCGACAACATTTTAATTTAAATTTGAGAATTTTTAAATCTTTGTCTTGACATAAATTATGCATTCAACTAAAATAATCGATTGAAACAATTTAAATTTTGAAAAACAAGACGATTGGTAGTTCAAAGTCGGTTCGGCCACGACATACTGTGGTGTATACTGAAGGTTCTATATTTGACTCGGGACTCCGGGTAAAACAAATTACAAGAATTATATGCGAGTAACGGAGACTGGGAATGTCTGACTCAGAGACTCGAGTGTAAAACAACTTCACAAGAGTCCGAACGATGCCAGGGACAAAACGCGGTGAAACCTATGAGAAAATTGCCACTGAGATAGGGCAGAGGGAGGCAGAGTCAAGACACTCGACTGATTACGATATTACGTTAGGATAAATGTGACGTTTCAAATGATCTGATCATAAATGGCGACGGGAGAGAGTTGACAGAGTCATCAGAAAACTAAAACGACGATTAATTCTGATACTTGGTGTAGCTAAATAGCTGATCTGTTTTCAAACTTTCCATCCTATATACTCTCCCTCAATACTATAACTCTCTTTTAGTAAAATAGCGTTGTTCTCTTTTAGGGGGGCTAGGGCTAGGATCCCAATCCGGTCCATGAGCGAACTTACCGAGTATACTCGGCTGGGCCCAGGACGGTGGGCCTATCCCGACAGGCTGAGACGTTGATTACGTGCCTTAGAAGCAGGCATTGTAGCCTGTAGGCTGCTAGCGACATACTGTATCAATTGCCTCCAATGTGGAGAAGATGAGCAGACCCTGGAGCACTGGCTCCAGGTGTTCCCGGCTCACTAATAGGTCTGCGACTGCGTTCGTTTGGGGAGGGGACCCCGCCTCTGTCGGTGTTGACGGAGAATCCCGTGGCGGTGCCCCGCCCCGCATCTGCGGGAGCTCCGGCTTTTTTGACGGGGATGTCGTCTGATCCAATCCAATTCAACACCTCCGGTCTCCTCTTAAATGAACTCATATGAGCTCAATTTTCCTCGTGACTACTTCCACTATTTGTGTTTTTCACTCGAATGCCTCTTAATATCATTGCCTCGGCGAAAGCCACTCGTCGTCTCCCGAAACAATTGTGGTGGCATCTGGTCAGAGTCGTTCGGGTGTTGAAATATTGTATACTGCCTGTGTCTACCGCGCGTTACTGATTCCATTTAGCTGTCTTCACGATATTGCTCTGCGTATGGACAGTTGGCTGACGAAGATAGTCGAATCGATATATTGATTAGTAAGCCTCCGGCGGATCTATTGCTGAATACTATGACGCGAACGGCGCCGTTACTACTGTGAAATACACAGTTAAACTTCCCATTCGGGCATTTTATTTGCTACAGTCGTCATTAATAATTGCGTTAAGATGCAATATTTTCAATTTTCCTGAAAGAATTCTGATTGCGTTCGCCGCTACGTATGTAGCTTTCTTGTCTCTTCAATGCAAAAGCCAGTAAATACGCTTCAAATCGTATAGTAAGTCTCTTCTCGGAAGGCAAGCACTATAAGAAGAACACATCAGGCTGCCATGTAGTACACCTAAATTGTTGGTCTTCTTGCTTGTTCTCTTTTAAAGTTGTTAAGAGAGAGAAAGCCAATCCATGGTTTAAATCATCGTGATACGATTTCGGATGAAGCCAGGTACTCCGGAGAGGGAGATGTGTCCTTCCAGCCCGCTTCAGTGAAGGAAGAAGAAATGTTTGAGAAAGTTAAAAAATGCTCACAAATCGGAGCGGTCTTATACTTCACCTGCATGTTTGTCAGTGAAACGTTGGATAAACCACGCCATTAGAAGTATATAGAAGCAGATGAGATAGTAAGTAAATCAGTTACTTTCCGGGACAAATGTCGACCCCGTGCATTGCTAGTAATTATCCCTTGGTAATAGATTTCCGAGCATTCCGATCAACAGGAAGCAGTGAGGCAGTTGTTCGGGGGATTTGGGGAGGGGGAAGGGGCAGAAGAGGCAGCGCTAAGTCATATAAGCTTGGCCACGTGAAACAACAGTCTATGTTGACGTCCAGGCTTTTACCCAAAGTGAGTCTGAAGTTCAGCAGTGAGTAAAACTGTCTCTTGGTTTGAAGCTGTATATGGAAAACAAGCAAACTTGATATTCGAACAATACCTAAAAATGAGAATAAATTCAATGAGAAGAAATAAGTTAGAAAAATCCTTACAGTTTCATCGTTGACAACCATGCAAACCAGCTCTTCTTCTCATGTCTCTACTCCCTTACCTTAAAGAAATATAGAAAACACTCGAGGGTGCAAGGTGTAACCTAGAGCAGTACCATTATGACCTAATTCGCAACCAACAGTCCCAACCTAACCTAATAAGGTTTTGCAGGTTGTCTGTGGCCGTCCTTGGTGTTGTTATGATCACAGCCTGACATGTTGTATTGCCATGGAGTATTTAAAACATATTTTGAGATTGTGATAAAGTGAGTTCGCAAATACCTGCAGAGTCTATCCATCACCTCACTAACTTCTCTTCTTAGGCTTTTATCTGCTCTTTTATTTCCTCTATATTCTGGTCCCTCCGCACTCATTTCTTTTCATTATTATATTTTATTTGATTTCTTCTCTCACTCCCAATCCTGCAGAGTGAACATTTGCGTCACCTGTTCTCCAAGATCTCTTCCATATGTCCAGCGTACATTCGGGTCGAGAAAGCACTGAGTTGGTGCATTTCGTCCTATTCAGATGCAAACAATTGAGAGAAAAAATCACTTCTCAGAGTCCCGCGCTACAACAATACCGGTTTCGCCCCCACACACTCCTGAGCACTTCACTGTGTCTACCTTGGGGCCGACTCCGGCTGGGAGAAGCGAGTACGGGTGCCGCCGCCGTGCGCAAGTCGCCTCTCCGCCACGACCTCGGGGTGGTGTGACTGCCACCAGTCCCCGTCCGGGTGGGCAGGAGCGGCTCGTCCGAGGCCATGGGCAGCATGGAGCTGCCGAAGGAGACGGTCGGCTGCAGATAGTAGTCCTGGGGGAGGAACGCCGATTGGCCCAGAGAACTGGCGGTCCGGGAGGTTAGACCGGTCTCCGTCGTGAGCATAATCGGATGGAGTTCCATTGTGTCCGAGCGCATCGTACGAATCTCGTACTCGTCACCCTGATCGAGGGAAGCAAATTGTTTTAGGATGATACTACCACCTCCTAGATTTATGCTGCTGCTGATTATACATTAAACCCTTTTCCTCAGACAATGTAAGACAGACGGGATACGATCACGAAGAAGAAATCAATACATAACATTGCAAAGAGAGAAAAACGAGAAAAAACAAGAGAATGAAAATGTGAAGAGCGCGAGAAAGCGACACGATAGTTTAAGAAACAGAGAACAAGACAAAGTGAGAGAGAACAGAGGAAAAAGAGAAGATTAAAAGGAGTGAAAATAAAAACTGGGAATAAAATTGAACCAATTACAAGATGTTCAATAAAAGGAATTCAACCAAATTTAAAAAAATAAAATTCATTTTATTATTCGTCAACAAATATAAATATAACATCTGTAAAAAAGGGTCGAAATACAAAAAAATGTGTGACAATCGCTAAAAGGGGTATACTCGAAAAACGTTAATGTCAGTGTAAAGAACTTCAGTAAAGGGGGATATAAAAGATGATTAGACGAAACTAAATAATATTAATAACATTTATTTTATTAGTGAGAATTTAAAAGTAAAAAATACAATAAAATGTACAAATACAAATACAGGTACAATAAATTTGGCACTTTAAAATATATAAATCTAGCAGTGGGTACCCGCGTTGCTGGGCAATTGAATAAGGCACATGCCTAACCGTAACCCTAACCCTGCCAAAATCTTTTGTTTGATGAAATTTTCTGTGAAAGGCTTCTTCTGCACGAAACGACCATTTCACACCATTTTTAGTCACCTTGACCTCGACTCTGACCCCTTGACCTCGCCCCCCTATGTTACCTGCAGGTTTGAGGGTTTACCCATGCAAAGTTTCGGGTCGCTGGCACCAACGGTCCGGCCGCCTACCCGGAACAAACAAACTCTGCCCGATAAAAACGGTCATTTCACACCGTTTTTAGCCTCCTTGACCTCGACACCGACCTCGGAGGTTGACCTCGCCCTCGTATGTTACCCACAGGGTTGAGGGGGTCATTCATGCAAAATTTCGGGTCGCTGGAACCAACAGTCCAGCCGCCTTCTGACTGAAACGGCCATTTCACACTGTTTTTAGCCTCCATGACATCTACCCTGACCCCTTGACCTTGACCCCAACCTCGGAGGCCGAACTCTCTCCTATGTTACCCGCAGGGTTGAGAGGGTCACCCATGCAAAGTTTCTGGTCGCTGGCACCAACTGTTAGTCGCCCACCCGGAACAGACAGAAAGACAACTTGACAATTATATTAAGATTACATTGTTTTTTGCAGTGTGGGCAGAAGGTAAATTTTAAATGCTATATGACAAATGCAGTGAAAATTAGCATGTTTCTATATAGATGAAGCATCAAATTCATTTTTGTGGCCTAAATAATTATGTATTAAAATAAGTAATGACATGATACCAATATTTATTGTTATAAACTTACCCACAGACAATCACAATCTCAGAATACCTTTCAACGTGATAAGTTCAATCATTTCCTCCTGTTCATAACCAAAAGGCCAATCTGAATTTCTTTCATCAGTTCATCTCCACAATTATTTACCAATATGTCCCATCTAAATATCGAATAATAGAAATGGAGATGATGGTCAACATCTCAGAGTGGACTCGGTTGACCCGGTGTAGACCAGTCAGCAGAGTAGACAACCGAGAAGCCGCACGAGGTGCCCCCATGCAACCGCATTCTCGTGGCGGAAGTGTCCTGCTCTGATGGTATCTCATATATGTATTCGGTTTTCCGTCCTCGCTCACTATCTTCTTTCTTCTCTTGCTCTCTCTTCTCCGGGAAGTCCATTCAAACGGGATCTGGAAATTACAACATCAAAAAGAGGGGAGGGAACTGTGGTTTGTGATTCCTCGGCTGACAAAATTTCAGGACAGATAATGGCTGACTGATATTCCACTGTTTCCTGTACTCGTTAAATGCATTTGAAATATGTGTGATCTATCGTTTTTAACTCGGAAGCCAATTAACAATGGGGTCACGATATTTCGAGAAGAATTTCCGATTTTCATACGCATCCTCGAACCTGGTTTATCCCGACCTTGATTAATCCAAACGACGATTTTGAAAATATTATTTGCAAAACACATTTCTAACTGAATGATTACATCAAAAATTGTGTACGTCTAAAATTTAATTCAATTCTGTTAAAAGTTTGGAGTTTTAAACTTTTATAAATATGCACACAAATGTTCATAGACAGTTAGACAGTAAAAGTCGTTATTATTAAATCTTTTATAGTATGGAAATCCAGAATATGAAGTGCCTATACAGTACTCTATGCGTACTTAATAAAGCTGTTTATTTACCCAATCAGGGATTTCCAAAATTCGCTTTACATTGAGACTGTCTGTTTCCTCTTTGTCAACATGATGCAATATGAGCTGGTTGAGGCGAGATTGGGACATTACATTTCCCGTAGCTGTCTGTGACGGCCGTTGGGGCGGCCTTTGCTCATGCACAACACCTCGCCACCTTGATCTGTTCTGCGCGGTGGAGTTACACTTTTCGATATTCATGGATGTCCAGGATGTTATATTGTTCATCCAGTTCGTCTTCGGCCTTCCTTCGGGTCTAGTTCCCTCAACTGTGCCTTGAAGTACGGTGTGAATGAGGGTGCCAGGATGACGTGATGCATGGCCAAACCACTGAAGTTTTCGTCTCTTCACTGTCTTGAACAAAGGTTCATGTTGACCAATCAGCGCTATTATAAGTCGCCTGACTTCCTCGTTAGTTACGTGAGCAGTGTAGGGAATGTGCAGCAATCTTCTGAAGTATCGTAATGCAAACGCTGTGATTCTATTCTCGAGATTTTGGGTCAGTGTCCATCCCTCACAGCCGTAGAGGGCAGTAGATGTTAGCATTGCACGAAGCAGGTTGACTTTCACTTTCATGCTGATGCTGCTGCATTTCCATATTTTCTTTAGTTT
>JAUYWV010137590.1:0-19349 GCA_032274565.1 Nematoplana nigrocapitula
CTGTGAACACTCATTTAAAACGGCGATGGCGACCTGTCTCCTTTTGGAGGGAAGGTCAAAGTTGACTGGACTGATCCTTAAAGTTGTCTGTTGTTCACCTCTACGCGGGGCAGGCTTGGGTCCCTTGTACTGATACGGTCGTGAAAAGACTTACGCCAGCTGAGGGGACGCGAACGGGCACAGGCGCATGGGTGTAGGGTGCACCTACAAATCCATCTATGCAACGGCACCAGACGCGGGCGTCCCTCAACTATTTCGAGGTGGACTGTTGCATCCCCCCAGGGCATTCATCACCCTTATCTGAGACGGCTTGTAATCCTTGTAATAGACCACAGATGGAATGCCTTCAGGTCTGGGAAGAAGAAGACTGGTTAGCACCGCCCGCGCTGTTTTTTACTCTCGCTACCAGGCTGAATCGGAGGATCAGTTACAGTAGTTGATAGAGTGAATGAAAAGGGAATGCTGTTTGGGATGAAAATGAACGCAAAAAGGACCAAAACTATGGTAATGAGACACAGAATATTAAGATCATGATATACAATACGGAGTTGGAACAAGTACAGAGTTTTGTATACTTGGGTCATCTCATAACCGAGAAAGGGAAATGTGAGAAGGAAATAATAATAAGAATTGAGATAGCAAGAAGTAGTTTCTGCAATACTACGAGGAAGTTGCTGACATCAAAGGAGGTAAGTATTGGTACGACATTGAGATTGGCGAAATGTTACATTCGGTCATCTGTTTTGTATGGCGGGGAAACATGGACGATAAGTAAACCAATGGAGAGAATGTTAAAATCTTTTGAAATGTGGTGTCTGAGGAGGATGCTTCGAATACAGTCGAAATAGAAGAGCAATGATGAAGTGACAGTGGTGGCAAAAACAAAACTATGCCTTTGGGAATGCGAACAAGAAAGCAAGCTGAAGTATCTGGGTCACACTCTTCGTCTCAACTCCTTTGCCATCTCTCCGTTTTGTTCCAAACACCTCACTGCCTGCCTTTTTATTTTTGGTGACAACCCCTCCCTCGGACATTTTGCAGACGGGGCCAAGGCGCTGCCCATCCTCAGGGAGATAAAGGGTGCTGGCGCGCCTTCCGGTCGGGAATACAGTAAAAAGAACAGGCTATCGAACGATTCAGCGAAAACATATGTTTGCAGGATTTTCACAGGATATCAGAGCATTTTCGCAAGTATTCATTATTACGTTTTACGACGTATAAGGGTTTCATACTGATCTCCAAGAGAAATACTAAAAACAAACTAAAAAACAACAACTGAAAACATCATTTATGAAATATATATATATATTTGTCGCCATTCATTGTAATTGGATAAAATGAAAGAAAAATCCACTAAATAAAAGTAAAAATAATTTAAAAACGTCTTGTTCTAAACTCTTTACAGGAATAAATCAAATCGGCGCTATCAAAATCAATGGAATGACCAGAGTTAACAACAAGAGAGGCGATACCAATATCACTGCTAAAGGTAGAAACAGCCTTTTTATGCTCTTATAATCTTCTTATAAACTCTAACGCTAGACACAGGGGAAGAATTATTGTGATCCAGACTGCGTTTAATATAGTATTGGGGTAATAAAATACGATACCAGAATTAAAAGGCATTAAAAACGTCTACTGAAACTGCTATCAAGATTTTTAGATTAAGGGACAAAATTTTGATAGAAACAGAAAAATGAACTCACTGGGAGACACGAATGAAGGAGGACCTAGCACGAACCAAAGATTTGTCCAAAATAAATTTAGGATAACCTAGTTTAGTATAAGGATTATAAATAAAGGCGACTTCAGAATCTGAAAATTGAGGACTCTGGTCATTCCACTGATTGTGATAAAACTGATTAGATTTATTCCTGTAAAGATTTTAGAACAAAAAGACGTACTTTAGAATCTAATTTTCTTAATACTAATCACAATCGCTGTTTTAATCAGATATATCGTTTTCTCCCGCTCGGATCTGGTTTGCGCAATTTAATTATTGGTTCCATTCAATAATATTCAAATAGTCTTTTACAGGGTTCATACAGAATAATTGTAATAAAATTTCAGGACTTTTCCAGGAAAATGATTCAAAATTCCAGGATCCTTTTTGTCAATATTTTTTCAAATGCTTCCTTACCACCCTTTATATAGCCAGTGCATCTGTACATTTTTAATAAGAACGAGAGCCTGTTTCACATAAAAACGTAGGATAACTTATTAACTAACTTATGTTTATATAATATTATCGGTATATGCTGGCTAAATCATCGAGGTATAATGGTGCCTTTAGAAAAAATTGAAATAATGCATTACTTATAATTTTCACAAAATATTGACTATTAAAATAGCAAGCGGTTATACTGAAACGATTAAATATATTTGTGAAAAAAATATATATTAGGCAACATAATGAAATTCCAGGACATTTCAATTTTTTTATAGTATTTTTGACAAAATTCCAGGACTTTTCCAGGATTTCCAGGTTCATTTCTAAATTCCAGGATTTCCAGGATCTGTATGAACCCTGTTTTATTTTTTAGTCACGATTTTATCTGTATTCATTTTGCCATCAGAATAAACCTGAGATTGGTTTGAAAGCTCGACGGCGTTTTATACTAAAATTTATTTTCACTTTCTTTAGTGGATTTTTCTTTCATTCCCTAATAGCGGCATTGCTACTGAAACTTCAACACAAACATATGACTGAGTGTAATTTTACACACTTCCCATTTTCTTGAAACTTGCAAAAAATAAAATGTCTCGAAAACCGTTTTTTAGCAGGATCACTTATAACTTCGCATAATATTTGCGGGATTACCTTCATTACAGAAACTTCGGGATGAACCAAAACCAACCTATATAAACCCGATAGTGACCAAGACTACACAATTAAACAACAGGTCGAAAGTGTCACCAGAATGATCGCTATATGACTACTGGAAAACACACTTTACACATCTATGTACTTCATTAAAGAAGTTCCCACGACAACCTTTTCCATCTTTTCCGGTCTTGAGCCAACACTTTTAACCCACTATATAATGTAGGTCTCATCACTCTATTCCGTCAGGTCGTTTATCCAACAATTTCGAGAAGCTGATTGATATTTTCTGCCAACCATCATTCCTTCTTATATGGACAACGTTTCTTATCAGCTGCATGCCTTCCTATTCCCAACCATTCGATGCCAGCACCACATTTTCAGGCTGTTGCGTGAGTATTGTTTTTGTCGCTTCCCTTTATCGTCCAGTTCTCTGCCTTGTACAGAAAGTGAGACCACACTAACGCCTTCATCAGATGAACTTTCAGGGGGGCTTTTTATTTGTCGTCAACTCTAGATGGTATCAAAATTTACCGCCTTTTCTCTCTTGCTAGAGAGATCCGTATCTTGATCTCACTGGTGCAATTCCACTGGCCATCTTCACTGATCCCAAGAAAAATTAAACTCCGCCTGCTCGATCTACTTGCCTTCTATCTGCAGGTTTGCTCCAACATGTTCTCGACGGCGTCCATGGTCTTCGTCTTGGATGCCTTGCTGTCGATTGCCAGATTTTTGTCGTCATCTCAATCATGAACTCCTCAGCGCAATGAGATGTTTCGGAATTCCCATCTCTAAAACCACTTCGAAAAGTCTTGAGTATTCATTGCCTAACACAGTCTAATCTTCAAATCCGAAGGAAGGAATCCAGCTCACAACACCGCCTGATTGCAAATCTAGTTGTTCCATATATTATACAATATGTATGATACAAACAAATTCCTTATCTGAAAAACAAGAATTTGAGGGGATTACCTTAGATATGAATAGCCTATGTCCGTTCGATTCCAATTTAAACGGCAACTGTGCTTCCTGGGAATCTGTTCCGTCGTTACGGGACAATTGAACTGAAATTGTCCTATTCTGTGCCTTTGAATCGCAAGCCAAATAGAACAATTGTCGCGCGTCTGTCGAAGATAGAACAGCACAAGAGCTACAGTGTGCAGTCATCAGAAACATGTAGTACCGAAATAGTTAGTCATTCAATATTCTTTTAAGATTAACCTAACTTGACCCTAGACAAGTTCAGGTAATAAAGATTAAAAAAACATTAGGACATAAGTCGTCTTCTGTTTTTGTTGGTTCCAATTCGAACAACCCACACGGCTTCCTCTGAGAGGCCGTGCCGGCAGATACATCTTACTTGCGGCTGTTGTTCGCATCTACCCCGTCTATCCCTACATATAATCAGGGCAGGCCTTTCGAAGGAACTTCAGCAGGATGTCGTCATCGTGCATTTTCTCGAGGTCAAAGCCCATTTCACTTCGCACTCTGTCCAGGGCCAAACATTCCCACCAGTGATCCTTGTTTTCTTACTGTCTACACTTCTCACACCTTCCATCCTCGATCAGGTCAATCCTCTTTTTTCTGGTAGTATCGGGTCTCTGCACAATACCCTGATCTCAAATGGGCTAAGATTACTTACGTGTTTCGGTTGATCCATTTTTTACTTTTATTTTTCCTTGTCTACTTTCTCCATTCTTCCTACCAGTTTCGGTTCATATCTGACCCCCCTTCCTATTGCTTTCTTCACGCTTTAAAACCATATTTCCACATTTTCATGCTTTTTCCTCTTGCTTCATTTTCCTCCTGGTCTGTTCACTCACACTCATTGTCACCAACGCCAAAATGGCCTGGCGTCATAGAAACGTTTCGCCTTTTCGCCACACGTGATTTAAAGTTTTGGGCCCAGACATTCTCCGGGCGCTAGCGCGCAAAGTTGCAGTGCTACAACCTTCTCTATTCAAAAGTCTTGTAGACCTATCTAGGGTGAACACTTTTTGTAGTAATCCACTGAAGGACCACTCTTTTTTCTCTGACGAGTTCACATAGTTTATCCTTCGCCTTCTCTATCTGTCTGTTCAGGCTTGGTGGCTTCGAACAAAGCAGTCATCTCGAATCAAACGAAGTGCACCATTTTCCCGCTGATTTCCTTCTTACTATATTCTCTCCTTCTTCAACGGATTTCCATTTCGAAGTTTCATCTCATTCTCGTCGTCATTTCTTGATCTTCTCTCCTAGTTCCTAGCATATTTCTACTCCTGAGTCCATGATAGTGAGACAGGGCGCCCTCCATCATTTGTTGGCTGATAACCCGACTCTTCTCCTCATTTTTTCCACCCCTAGGAATAACACCTCTTACTTTCTATTCTATTGCCAGCGAGTTCAAAGTCAAGTTTCTTCAGGGCGGCATTTCTTATGTATAGGCAGCTCTCTCTCCGATTTTGCCGGATTCAGGTCGATCTTGCTTTTACTGCCCATGCTTCAACCTTGTCCAGTGCTATTTGCACGAGTGCTTTCATTACGTTGATATCTATGTCCGTGGTCTCTCTCATTCGTTGGCGTAAATGATGAATAATGCCGGAGAGCTAACTGTTCCCTGTGGGAGGTCATAATGTAATCTCCGCCGTTTACTATTTCCAGTGCATATTCTTACTTGGGCACATCTGTTCTCTAGAAACGCACCAAACCATTTTAGCATAACCCGAGGACTTTCTCGGCAAGCATTCTTTCAATAAGTCGAACTTTCCAAACCCCTACGCCCATACGCATTTGTACAATCTAGGGTAACTAGTATAGAGTCTTCTTGTGCGGCATTCCTCCCATTCGTCTTGGATTTCCTGGAACACTCTGCCCACTTGCTCCTCTGTGTTTCGCCCTCTTTGAAATCTTGCTTACCACTTGGTAACAGTCCCTTCTACTCCATCCAATAATATAGGCGGTTGACCACTATTCTTTCCGTGAGCTTCACATAGACTGATGACAGGCTGACTGGTCGATATGACTCTCTCTTCTTCGGAACTTTTCCCTACTCCCGGGTATTCCCGTCTCCATTCTCTCTTGCCTCGTATTATCTCCACCAAATCGACCGTGGTCCATCTCTCCTTTTTGGGCCTCCTGTGGGAGTTCCCCTGGACATCCCCTATCGTATTCTTTGATGCCGATCTCTTTCGATTTGTCTCCTCCCCTTCCCCATATTCTCGGATACTGTGACTCGCGCAGCACTAGAAGACCAATATGAATAGAACGTCCTCAATGTCAGACTACCTCAAGTCCCTACTGCCTACTGGATCAGCTTGGGGTTTTACGTCGACATGTATAGTCCACTTCATTGTAGATCTTAATCTATACCCATGCCCCCATGTGGTGTGTTTGGATTCCATATCACAACGCTGTCTGGTAACCGCACTGCCATCTTCAAATGGAAAGCTGTCCCGCTAGCTACCTACGCCTGACATCACCAATGCACCTTTGGGTGGCTGTTCGTCCGCTTCCCAGCGCTCCTCCAGTTCGGCAATAAACTCTATCAGTTCAGGGTGGTGCTCGAAGTCGTTCCATTGGTCATTTATCCAATAGACCAGAAACAGAATGACTTTGCGTCGCAGGACAGGATCGGAGTGCCAGCGGAGCAGGCGGTCGATAAGCGGTCGTGTCGAGGGGAGAAAAACCCGATAGGTGAGGAGGATAGTTTGCCAGTAGGCCTCGTTCCTCGAGTTCTCTCCGCCCTCCATCAGTCGATCCAGCAGGGCATCAACTGATTCCTGCGATACAGAGGACAAACTTAGCCTTTGCTACTCAATGAGATAACTCATGCATTCCCCATGATAAACAATGATGCTCTCTATTTGTCCTTGGTGATAATCGATTCTCACCCCTTCGACCACCGAATCCACTTTGTGACTTCGCGATATCGTCCTGTCCTCTTCGCTAACCAGGCTAAAGAACTGGGGGGCTGGGATGAGTGCGTATTGGCAGTCGGAGCACCGAGTCCAAATAGCGCCACCAGTCTGGTATTGCTCCTCTCCGCCGGTCCCACTCACACCAAAGCTGTCTCCCCGGTTGATCTCCAGAACACCGCCTTCGGGAGAACGAACCTAACAGCATCACAAGGCCAGATGAGACAGATAAGAGTCATAAGGAAAACACAATAGACGACCAGAAATACATATCTGTGTCCAAAGGTATCTAACATAAATTTTACACCGAAAAACTAGGCTACTACATACAGTAGTAGTAAATCTAAGGAAAAGTTACCACTTCAAAGTGAGATGTAAGATATAGGAGGATATGAGATTAACTGAACTCTATTCTGGCCTGTTGGCTGCTAAACTGACTCTGTTCCTGCGTTCGCAAAGCTGTCTTCTGGGGTCTTCTTTATCCATCCTCATCGCTTATTCATATGCGATCATGGCTTTCCTTTTCGCTTGGATACTTAGGGTTTAACGCCAGTTTCCTTATACAGTGATTCCTCTGGTGCGGGTTGGTCATTCCCGTTATGGTTCTCAGCGCCTCCATTTGTACTACATTAAGCCCACTTGCTAATGCAAATTCAAATTCTACCTGGGTTTAATACTATTAAACTACATTAGGTCGTGGTATCTCTTGAAGTAAATCGATTTATAATTCAAAATTTCAAATTTGATGGACTGCGATGGGCGGCTATATGTCTGGTGAAAGAGAGATGAGGCATTTTTCCCAATTTGCCAACAGTTCAAGGTGCGTAATTCTTCCGGTATTCTTCTGTGGGTTATTGTCAGCCAGCACCGCGTTGGTCAAATTTTCGTGACAGACTCTTCTCTTGATTCCAATACCTATTTGCAGGTTTTGAAGGAAAAACCGACAGACAGCGTTCGGTGCATGCTAGGAGATGAAGATGCCCCCTTCCTGTTTCATCAGGATAATGCAACACCTCACAGTGCCAAAATAATCAAGGACTGGTTCCGCTCCGAAGGGATCCATGTTCTAGATTCGCCAGCATTGTCTCCAGACTTGAACATTCTCGAAATGTCTGCAACTCGATGAAATTACAATTATTGAATAGTGATCCTCCAAGGGATATATAGCTACTCTTCGTCAAAGCATCATCATTATTTGGTGTTCTGTGCCTAACGAAATGATTGGTAATTGTATTTCTCTATACAGGAAAGATTGACTAGGGTTATTAAGTCTCGTGGTCTAAATGTTAAGATATTCTTCGGAGTTTAGGATATTTTACTCTCTATGTATATTTGTAGACCCATATTACACATATAGTTTTAACTTTTTTTGTATTTATGACTTTTTGCACCCAATTAAAATATTGTGCTCCGCCTATAAAAAATACTGGGAACGATTCCGGCATGGTTTACCTCTTATGACCTTCCACGGGTTCTGTTCGTGTGCAAGTAAAAGCCATAATCATCCACGAAGACTACGGCTCTTCCAGAGGGGAGAGCAGTTTACAGATACCAATTTGCGTATTTATGGCTTGATTCAAAAGCATCAGCATGATTACTATCTTCTAGAACTGCGACCAACTTCTTAATTGTAATCAACATCCCGTCTAACGTTTTCCCAATGTAATTGCCACTAACCAAAGGCTTGTTGTTGTTGTTGTTTGTTGCCCCCGGATTATTAGCTGTTCAAGTCGTCTTCTTTATCCTTCTTCATGCAAAAGCTGTTTGACGAGGCATACCAAAAGTATAATCTGTACAGAAAACTGAGTGTATGAACAGGGTGACAAAATTTGAATTTATTTCAAATAACTATGCGATTTATGGGTTAATTCCTTAAATCCTTGCAGCAAATTCTGTTTTTATAACCAATGCTCACATTGAAATCTTACGTCTCACTTTGAATTCAGTTAATCTCACTTTGAAGTGGTAATTTTTCACTTAGATTTACAAATTATATGTACTCAGACGTAGCATAAAATGAAATGAAGCAAAAACAAATGATAGTTATATTTTTGCCGCGTTTTCAATAGTCCGAAAAGTGCTAAAATTACGCAAATCTAGTAAAAATAATTACATAGTACTTTTAACATTACTGTACAACTACGCAATCGGAAGAAGGCGGCTCTTGGATGATAATAATCCTCCATCATTATCTTCACCCTATAGTTAGTGGCTTCTACATACTGTATATGTGCAGGACATATCGCCACTGATGACAGCTGTATGGAAGTCACACAAGGAGCGGAGATCAACTACAATAGCACATGAGTGCCATGAACGGTCGACATCAAAACGGTTGAACTTTTGGGCCACTTCAAACTAGAAGTACAAGATACATTTGTGGTTCGCCGATAAGAATTCTTTATTCTTCGGAGACCGCAAGTGGCTCGATCAAATAAATACAAGGTTACTGTATATCTAAGAGTTGTGTAACGGATCCGAACAAATGGCAGAGAAGGGGCGGATATATCGGTACAGCGAGATCACAAATAGGATAATCTACGATATATTCCTACCTCTAGTTGGCCATTAAGTAGAACCATCCACGAGTCAAGTCGTTGTGCTTCTTGTAAGATCACAAAATTGGGCATGTGTACGCTGGCCCCCCGCATCACAGAACAAAGAGCACGTCGAGTAGATGTGGTGAAATGGGAGAAGGCCTGTGAAGATGACGAAAGAAACAGAAGAGTAACCTCAGAACAATAAATTAAAAGAGACGGGATAAATAATCGAAAATAACTGGTCAAACAGCATTTTTATCAATAATTACACATTTTCCTAAGATGACACCAAACAAGTCTTACTTCACCCGAGTTGATTCACGCCGAAGATGCTTTCTCTTACTTTTGATTCTTCTGAGAAATGAAAGAAACGTTTCTGCCTCCAAAAAAGCTTTCGTCGACGAGACTATCAGCGCGGAAGACCATAGACGTGCTTAATCTACTTGGTGACAGTTAGGCTGCACAACATGTGTGGTCAATATCTTCATGCCTATAGCTATACTGGAAAAAAGATTATTTCAACAGGTTGATATCTTCGACAAATTTCAAACTTTGTAAATGAGGGAAGACGGTTTGGCTCCTGCTTATTATTTTACATGACATGGCATTATCTATAGGATTCTACTTTTAAAATAAATAGTAATAAAGTGGCACGCAACTCAGCGATATTGCTATGTAAGCATTTTTAAAAATGAAAACGAAGAGACATGACATTTGTGAATGAGCATTATTTGAAAGTAAAGAACAGAGACAACCCGAGTATTACGACTAAGGACAAACAATGTTTACGGTCATGACCTAACTCAACGATTGCCTGAGAAAGTTTTCGCTGGCTAACCCGCGAGTTAATTTAAGTTTCTACGTCATTTTGTGCGATACGGGAGTAATTTTGGAGGTGGACTAGACTGACAGGAATAATTAACAAAAATGCCAATGAATGGGAGTAGGCACGGATTAGCTGACATTTTACCAATTGAAGAGATCATGTTGATGTTAGTGCAGTTGGATGCGATCGAATATCGATCAAGAATTTCTATACATTTCAACTTTAAATTTAATTTCATACAGGAAAACATAAAATGCTAATTCAAGCAATACTTCAAAAAATGTACGGTACAAGCATTTCAGTCACATAAATTCATCAGCTAAACCTTAAAATAGTTATTCGACAAATGCACAGACAAATCTAATCCATTCCAAATTAATAAGCCCGCATTTTCCTGCTAAAATTTAAACCAGGGCAAAACTAAAATTATAGAGAAAATCGAAAGTACTCATAGAAACAATAAAAATTGTGCCAGTTCCACTACAATCCAGGAGCAATTCCACCAGAAACTAAGCTCGTATTTGCGAACACCGAGCTGCCCAAACCTGAACCACCCATAGACACAAGCCAAACTGCGCTAGTCTCCAAAAAAAACAAAACAAAACCAATAAAAAATACACAAAATTGCCGATTTATCTCCACCATTAAAACTGCGTCAGCCGGAGTACTTAACTACTACTTTATTTTTATAACTCGCTAAGAAGGCAAACTACTGATAACTCTGCACATTTGGGATAATTCGATAGTGTGCCAAGTCATCCCAGCATGAATGTGTAAGCAAGGCGTCGACCGTTAAACGGCGACGCGATTATGCCTGCCATTCTCCACCCATCTCCAGCATTCGCGGACATTCAGGCAAAACTACAAACTTAAGGTACAAGCTAAAGTCTATACCAACGCACAAACGACAGAGAGAGTGCGGATAAGACAAGATGTCGACAGGGTGCAGCGATCCAAGCAAACCCACCACAGCCATGTGCACCATATGTGTGCCGCACTACACGTACGGAGACAGACAGCGTTGCCGAAGTGACTCACATGCACGCCCGCCCGTACAACTTTTTAGCCACCATGCATTTATTCTGCACCACGGCAGGCCGTATCATGGAAAGGTTTACCGGCACCCCCGGTGTGGGAAGAAAAGTCCACACCACTCTTTATAGGCACCTCTACAGTGTATACAGTATATTATGAAAATGACGAATGAGTCTGAAAGTCGAGCATCAGCCAAGGGGTAAATTTCAATTACATCACGATAGTTAGACCGCAGACTAGCGCAGAGGTACATGGCGACATAAATGTCGTCCAGCTGGCATATTTGTCGCCTATAGAGAAAGTCATACAAATGCCACAGTTCTAAGGCATCGCCCTACTGGGAGAATACGATCCTGAAATGGAAGCCGTTTATACAAAAGGGAGAAGTGAACAGCGCTGTTTCGGCATTGTTATTGTCTCATCAGCAGTCGACATCCAACCTCACACTTCAAGAAATCAATAATATATGTTCACTCTGGAAGATCGCGAAGTCACGGTGGCAAATATGGATGAATGGTGAAAGTTAAAAAGATGGCCTGGTCAGCAGGATAATGGAGAAAAGTCCAAAGACTATTTAATGCTAGCTATCTATATTATTATTAACAATAATTAATAATAATTAAGCAAGCTACGTGATTACTGACTCGGTCGGTCGGTCGCGTAACGCTAGAACACGTCTGATTGGTCAGTTTGCTGTCAATGAGAGAGAGAGAGAGAAAGCGCGCGAGCCTAACTTGATTCACTAACACACAGGCTAGCTAGCTGGCCTAAAGCTGAAAGCACACTCGGCCAAGCTGATCTACTGATTTCTCTCTCGCTCTGCAAGAAAAATTACGCAAGCAAGCGGACACTGTCAGAGCTAGCCATTGAACGTACGCCAAAAACACGCTACTGATATTGAACTTGCACCGGGCCACTGGTAACAATTATAGGACATTTCATTCCGCTTTGCTATCCTTGGACTGCTTCTGAAACCATAATAAAACGGAAATAGCACTGAAAAATCTCCCCATACTATTACTGACTGCTTGAAGTTTATCCGCATCATTTTGGTAAGGCAATGATGTAAATAAGGTATTATTTTGCTAGAGAATATGGAGGATACAAAAATTATGGTTATATTTTAGGAATTTCACATTGAAATTTAGGAATAATCAGTTTACATTTAAAATATTTATTTATAACTAATAAATAATATTTAATTTAATAATAAAATGAAATAAAGATATAATCGATTAATTAAATAAAGTACAGGGTGGGCCATAAGTTTCTCCCAATTTTCTAAATGCCACCACTTTAAGACTATAAATTAGACACAATCAATAATAACACAACTATATTATTTTGAAACACGAGAGAATTTTTAAAAGCAGAAATATACAAGCATTTACGAGCAAGCACTTACAATCGGAATAGCTCGAATAGTTCGCTGTTATGACTCAACTGATGTAGAGCTCCCGAAGTCTAGGATTTACACATTGGCAAACTTTTCAAAAAAGTTAGTTCAATGTCGATTATGGTCCGCGGCTTTTCAGTGTATAACAGATCATTCCTGACCCCACAAAAAGAAGACCGGAGTCGTCAGGTCGCGCAGGCCATTCAATTGAACCGCGCTGTCCGAGTCTCCCTCATGAAGTGCTTGTACCAGACGCGGGACATACGGCTTCAAGTGTCTAGACGTCTAGTTGATTTCTCGGAACTACGTAGCAAACTTCCTATCAGGATGTCACCCTTTTCCTGAACTGTTGTTGTGGTTGGTCTCCCTGTTCTCGGAAGATCACTGATGGTTCCAGTCTATTAACAAGGTGATGATTCGACCTTGGACAGTATTAATATAAATTTGTTTGGCTAAACGACGCCCTGCTCCCCCTACAGTTTCATTCGATTGATAATAATGGTTCACAGCAACTATTATCTGCTCTTTAGTAAGACGAAACACCATGCTGCTATAGTGTAAACTGAAAACTAACTAAAAGTAGATCGATATCTCACAATAAATTTGATTTTTAAATTTTAATTCATCGGGAGTGCTGCACCTTATCCGGTACAGTAATAGCTTGTGTTTTCAATGCTTGAACTGGCATAACTTGTGATATTATTCTTTGTGTATAATTCTTGTTTGAAATACGTAACATTTTAAAAATCGTGCGGAACTTATTGCCCATCTTGTATGAATAAGTCGCGAATTTTATGACAGGATGCCAGGTATAGGACAACACGAGTCCAATATAATATGAGAAAGTGAAACCCGACAATAATACTAACCGAAAGACATTTCACTCCGTCGAGAATGATTTGAATGTCTTCCTCGGTCCGTTCGCCTGGATCTTTGTGTAGACATTCTTGGAAGGCGTCTCGAATTGACAATGTCTGCAGTGTGCGGGTTAAATAATACTTGTTCAAGCATAATATACCAACTAGAGGACTGTAGAAAAAACAATTCATCACAGTTTAGCAACCATTCAGAATGAGAGAAATGAAAGATTCAAATGTTTGACCATTAATAGGTAATACAGATAGGTATAATAAGGACATTCTAAACTACTAATGGTAATATAGGTAATTAACTATATCCAATACAATGGTATAATGATGCAACTATGAACGTGACTGTCATGAATAGAAACATTTTTGTTGTTAAATGTGACATATATGTTGGCATTCATGGTAAAATTATAAAGCACAGATAAAGATAAACAAACTGAGTGTAAATGTGCAATGTCAAAAGAGATAATTCACTTAAAGTAACATAAGATAACAGCCTGATGCATCAAACTCTTTTAAAACCTTGTCAACGTCAATTGCATGATCCTTGTGAATAAACATCAATGCCAATCCTGAAAGGCGTGAACCGGTCATTGAGTTTTGCAGGTATGTTTTTAACATTCTCAAGGAACTGAAAGCTCATTCTACGATGGAAGTGGACTCTGGCATGGTAAGTAAGACTTTCAAAATAGAATGAATGTTGGGAAAAAGTTGAAATGAATATTTCAATGAAGTTGATAAATCATTGTTTGAATCAATTTTTTCCATAATTCCATTCGAACAGTAAATACCTCATGATTCTGCATACTCGTAGGGTCATATGGACATGTTTTCAACGCTCAAGGTCTACATAGAAGGTGCATATTTGAGACTTACACAGAATTTCGAATTTTTTATGAAACAATCGAATCTGCTTAGCGAAATTAAAATCTGAAATTTCTTCTGTTCGCCACCCATGATTTTTTTAAAATTGCAAAACATATCTCCTGGCTCTAGAGAGCGCAAATGATGTGTGATTGAACTGAAACTGGGGGGAAAGTTAGAGAGTCTCTAAACTTAGAAGCTGAAAAAAAACCTGTGACTGGTGCTACACTAGGTCAAAGTTTGACCTATGTGACATGTGCGCAAGTGGGGGGAATGTTACCTGTCATCTGGAAAAAAACTTTTCTTAGATTGCTATGGGAGCGGGTAGAAGGCTGAATTATGCATGTCTTGCCAAGTTTTCAAGTCATTCTGATGTAGTCTTGTGGCCAACTCTGTCTCTATGCCATATCAGAGGCCAATTTCCATTATTGTTTAACTGAACAATCTCGCTATTGTTTTGCACAGGTGTAGTGGTAGTTGAGGTAGGACAACTGTGCAAATTTCAGCTCAATTGGCCTACAGGGAAAAAGTTATGAGCTAGGAGGGTTACAAAAAGGACATAGAAAATTAATACTAAGGGCTCTGGACCACTTTTCATAATGTCTCAGTTGTTCAAAATTTTTACATAGATACGTAGCAAATGAGATTCTACGAACATACTAGGTATTGTTTTTGTCGGGGCATTGCCAAAGTCCAGTGTATGAGGCCAAACCCAAGGTTATTTTGGGCCTTTATGTAAATTATTTACAAATCAGGGTTAGGTTTCACAGGTTGGTCTTTAGTCCAATTTCTTAGATATTTTACCACAGAATACATTAAGAGTGTTTTTATATGTTAAATTTTTGTCTTGAAATATTAACATCTTTGAATGTTTTGGGGCCTGAAAGTAGACTATTTTTCGCTTTGTCTTAGCGAAAAAAGGCCTCATGGGAAAGGATTTTTTACCTGACCCAAAAAATGTTTGCTGCAAAAAGTGTTGATCTTAGATTGGTAACTAAGAATTCCGCATAGAAAAGGTTTTAGCTTACTAAATGTGGATGGTAAAGATCAAGTTTGGACAAAAAATGACCAAAAATAGCACTTTTTCCCAATTAAAGTTAAGTTTCATTGGTTCCCCTCAGTTATCAATTTCTCTGATATTGGATCATAACATAGACCCATACTATGTGTTTTTGTGAAATAAAATCAGAATCAAGAAATATTGTCTTCCTGTCCTTTTTGACAAATAAAACATTTTATCGGATGGGCCCTATAATGCAAATTTTCAAAGAAGCCTCACAAAAAGGTGCAACTTAAAATTTTGGAGAGGGTCACTCTAAGTTTTAATCCTTTATAAATTATTTTAGGAGGTGCGCCATTTTTGCCTAAAAAATTATGAGGGGACACTGGCCCATGTTCATCCTTTTATAATATTATAATTGTTTAGTACATATACTCATGTAGTATATTATTGCATAAGGACTTATAATATTAGATCAACTATTTTTTTCAAATAGTACACTTCAGTTTCAGTTTCTAGCAAATACTCCTTTTTCAGTTATTTTATTCAGTTTTTAACTTTACTTTTAATCTAGTAAACTATGCAAACCATCTATCTTTTCAGCGCTTAGTCCCCTTTAATCTCTCGCCGGTAAACAATAAATTTTATCTTATATACTCACTCCTAGGGAATAGACATAAGAGACTTGTGGAGTCAAAATACAGTTAATTATCCAATATAATAAAAAATCGATCCTTTTTAAAAATATTTTTCACATGATATCAAAGAAATTATAGTGATAAAATATCATGCGCAATGCTAAAAATGATGTAAATTGGCAATAAAGTAAAAGATGTTGGTCTTTTTAGTTGATTTATAAAAATACAAATCTCTTTACAATAAATTTTTGTTTTACTATCCTTATATTGCAAACATATCACAATTTTGAAATGTATTAAAGCTGTGAGTGTAAGAAAAAATGTGTAATTGTATTTATAAAAATAATATAATAGTGTAATAAATCGACCAATTGATGGCTCACCTAGGTGTGGTAAAACTTTATAATTTTCTGGCACAAAAAATATATTTTGTTTTTTTCCGGAGTAAGCAAATTTGTTTTGCTATTCTCCAGTGCAAAAAAATGGTGGATTCCATATGTGCCTGGTGTACACTGATGGCCAAGTGGGGAGTACAAAGTTGACCAAGTTGGAGTACATATCTGAGTAGGCCACATGGAGTCTGGCATATATATAGCATGAAATCCACTATGGACTACAGTTATCTAAAATGTGACGACAGTTATAACAAGCCATTAACAAGCAACTAACTCTAACCACTGTGTGCTGCACTGTCAATAGCACAGTAACTTTGTGCTGGCACCGACCCTTTGTAAATTAATTGTAATGTAAATTGACTTATTTTGTCTTTTGATGATGTTCATTTTAGTAAAATATGAACTATAAGTTTGAGTATAAGTATATTCTATAAAATCAAACCTTTTAACAAATACAAATAACAAGGAACTAATTTCAAAAATACACTCGGAGTAGTTAGTCTTGTTCGTTGACACTTCGTGATGCATAGAAATTTACAGAAACTGGCCAGTTCAGTTAAGACTTGAGTTAAGACAGTCCATACGAAATAGTAAATACCATCTACCATGCATACATCAATTAGAAAATTGAAAGGCCAAAGGGCATATAAAAAACTAAAGACAACTTCTTCGTAGTTATAACAAAAGTATAAATATTTAGTGGACTATGAAATAGACACCGGGGGCAGCAACTTATAAAATAAAAATAAATGAAAATCTTACAAAAATATTTATTTAGCCGCTTGGATAAAAATTATAAAAATTAGTACATCTAAACAAAAGAGGTTACAGAATTTCGGAATTAATTGATGACATCAATAATAAATATTTATAACAAGAAAATAACAATAATAAAAATATAAACCATACAAAGCAATTTGTAACGAGTGATAAGAGTTTCACGAAGTTAACATTTGTTGGAGCTATAATTATTTAATCAATCAAGCCCTGACTCGTTTTATAGCGCTGGTAATGGCCGCAATAAACAGGTTAAACATTACACCACTAAACTCAGAGGTATATTTTTCAGATATTTCAGTTGTCTTAATAGTTTTGGTGAGAGCCATATCATTTCTGTATTTGTGAAAGTTAAGTTGAGTTAATATGATACATTTTATATAATAAAATGAGAAAAGGAATTGAAAAACAAATAAAAAATGGATAGAGTGATAAAAATTAGTTAAACGTTATGAGGATAATGCATCCAGTGACATTTCCTGTAAGGTAAAGTGATGAAATGTTAAGCGAAATAAGTATTAGGCACCAATCATAGGGTTCAATGCTTTACAAATTGATTATATTATTCAACGTTACAATTAAGCTATGTATAATCGGTGAACTCCGATTCCACTGGCGATTCAAATTCCGTCATACGAATTTCAACTTTGTGACTATATAACTTATCCACAGTAATATTATAAATCGGAACAGAGCATTTGTGTCAATTAATTTCATTTCGCATGATCAAACAAACTCTTCGATCATAACAACACTAAATAATTATTTATAAAGAGACTCGGTTAATACCCGGACGTTAAACACTTAGTAAATCTGAAAAAATTTAGAATATAAAGGACGTGTCACTGAAAACAAAAGTCAGATTAATTAAAGCACTACAGGGATACCAGCAGTAGCTTTGTACGGGTGCAAAAGCTGAACAATGAATGAATGTAACCGCGAGACGATATATCATCAGTTCGTTCGAAATATACATGATGGTACTGCTCCGGATTCCATGTACTGCTAGAAGAACTAACGACTACGTCAAGGATAAAGTGAGAAGGGAGAACTCGTGTAGATCAAGCAACAGTCATACTTTGGACACATCATAAGGAAAGCCGCAATAGCCAGCTGAAGAAGGATGCGTCATGACCGGCATGGTGTTGTTGTCGTCGTCATGCAATTGAACTCCTCCCTGACTGTATTTGATTTACATGGTGAAGATGAAAATATTTCTGAATAAAGCTTTATTGCTAAGAAAATGATGTAAGTAAGCTTAAAGTTACTTTATTTTGAAGTATGGTATTAAGTTTCATTATCACTACAGAGTTTTTTGAAAAGTTTTCCTTATAATCAGTTTAAATAGATATTAATATTTTCTGTCGTAAAATATATATTATGTAAAATAAAAATTACTTTTGTCACTTTTAACAGTTAAATGTATTTTTTCTATATTACAAGTTGATTCCACTACAATCTACATCAATATTTTTAATTTTATTTGTATTTGTTAAGTATATCACCCTATACCTAACTGGGAATGCTACCTACTGATGTCTGATGACAACCAAGGTGTATTTGACATTTATGACTATGTCTATGTAGCCCAACAGAAATATCTCAGGCGTGGAATCTCTGTCATTTTGGTGTAATTTTTGGCATATGGTGTGAAATTTGAGGTATTTTGGTGTAATTCTGGCGTAAAGTTTGAAATTTCAGCTATTTTGACCGATAGGCTATAGCATAAAATTTCAGCTATTTTTTAGTAATTTTTATCATATGCCATATGGGCATGGCGTGAATTTTAAGAAATCTCAGATTTTGGCATAATATTAAGTCTGGCGCATGGCGTACTCAGGACTTGCCTTCAAAATAACTCCCGCGTACAGAATTCTTACAGTTACTACGCACCTTGGGTAGGTACTTAGGGTTAGGTCCTTTTTTTTAAGTTTACCCTAGTAAAACAAACTATATATAAAATGATAGATTTTACTTTACTGATAATTTTCTTTTTTTTTTATCAATATTGGTTGTATAAATCAAAAGTTATTGATCTTTGAAGTCAGATTTTCTGACGAATTTTGTCCTCTAATTTCAATGTCAATTTATCATTAATGACATTAGAGTTTGGCTCCTTAAACTTACATTTTTAGCCAATTTTCAGAAATATTTAAAAAATATTAATTTTTGTTTAATTCAAGTTCTACTTAACCAAATTTGATGATTTAAATTTCTATAGACTATATGTTGCAATTAGTTGGCTCTATAAATCTATCATGAAGAAAATTTGATAAAGTAGATAAAAACATG
>JAUYWV010137591.1:0-10756 GCA_032274565.1 Nematoplana nigrocapitula
TATGTATGCGCAACTTTGTACTTTACTTTACAGATCCTAACATTTTTGGACGAATAAATCTTCTCCGAAAATAAGTCATTTTCCTTCAGAGGCCATAAACGTGAACTTGCTTGACAAAAACAGAATACTCGATAGATAGATAGATCCGAAACCGATCGGCACACTTTGATAATACTTTGGTGTCTGAAAAGTCATGCACCATAGGAAAAATATGATATGCAAAATAAATCAATTTAATCATGAGAATAAAACAGCAATACATACTGTATACAGTAGATAAAAATATCTACAATCAATATTCATGTTCCTATCGTGTGATTACTGCATGTTCTGTTATTGGCTGACACATTTTAACCGGTACGCTGCAGTCAATATTCATGTTCCTATCGTGTGATTACTGCATGTTCTGTTATTGGCTGACACATTTTAACCGGTACGCTGCAGAGTTGCACTTAGCTCTCTGAAATAAATCATTTGTTAACATGACTGATCGATAGATGCACTCTCTCACAAGACGAAAAGGTGTCGTTAATTTTATTTTGTGGGCATTTGTCTGCGCGTGCAGCTACAGATAGCTTTCATAATGATAACAGCGGACGGAATATGAATCAGGCGATGGTTAGTAGACTACTGTAGTGCAGAAGTTCAAAAAGTCTGGAAGTGTCCATGACGTCCCTAGAAGTGGACGATCCTCTACCGCCACTGATGACGAAACAGTATAGGCTGTTGCTATTGTCGATGAACTTCTGATTTCTGATGAGTCCAAAGAAGTCAATTCAAAATTTGAGCTAAGAATGCGGTGTCAGTGGTTTATAGGTTTAGCGTGTCTTTAAGAAAGATAACTTCCATCCAAGCAGTCAGTGATGTTCAGCGATGACACTACGTTTTATCTGTCTTCACAAGTAAACACACAATTGTCGCTATTGGTGTGATATATATGTGTTATATGTTTATATTTTTAAGTGTGTACTCTATGTTTGCTGGCCAATTGCCTAAATACAATTATGTCATGTTAATTTAGTGAGTAATAATTTGAACAATCCCCACTGGATCGACTGCTGCACCGCACCGGTAACGGCATGTGCTTGATTTTGAGAAATCGAGTTATTCGCCCAATTTTCTTTGATGAACATGTCTCAAATAAGTCATGCTTCAAGAATTTATTGTGCTTATTCTCGATGAGTTACCGCTGGCACAAAAACAACATGCAACTATGGTTCTAGCAAGATGGGCCACCACCGCACGAATGTCCTCAAATTTCTTGATGCGGAATTTTCTAGATAATGGATAGGAAGACGAGGTGACATTTAGTGGCCAACCAGATCCCCATATCTAAGTTCACTCGATTGTTTCCTCTGGGGGCAACTCAAACCGATTGTGTTTAGCACCAGGCCTAAAACACTTGATGATCTAAAGGACAGAATATCGACTGGAATGACTACAATTGATATCACTCTAAGAGCTAATGAAACAGTTCTCAATCAATGCAAAAATGCATAGAAGAAGACGGTGGTCATTTTGAGGACTTTTGTGAGCGTTTAACTGTAAAACCCTATAGGCCGAATAAAAGATATTACCAACTGCAGCAAAATTAAGACTAAATTTAGAGAAAGTGGATTTTCATAAATACTGTATAATTAAATTAAAGATAGGAGTGAGAAATTAGGGCATCTGGAAATGTAAAGAGATATTTTTTCTACATCAAGACCTGACTGAATTTAATATTAGACTGCTGACTATTTATGCGATCTAAAATTCAAGTAAGATTGAAAGAGGCTGGTACAATCAGGAAAGTATCATCTACATATCTCCCATAAGATAATAGTTTATTTATTGAACGGAATCTAACCACGACTTTCTGAATAGCCAGAAAAAATATGCCTATGGATGGGAGCTAAAAGAAAACCGAATGAGTACATCATCAGCTTGCTTTGAAACATTTTATTTTATATGACAAACAAAACAAATTAAGTGAGAATAGAGAGCTCAGACCATAATGTAAAGCTAAATTTTCGTATATAAGGAAAGGTTATAGCTAGCGAAATTAGTTATAGAATTAACATATAGGTGACCTGTGAGTTAAGATTGTATTATACTTTTATTGACAGATTTGGATATCATAAAAATATGATAAGTAATTGAAATCTAAAACAGAACAATTGAATTTAATAATGCAACACAAAAAAGTTAATAACTTATCCAGAGACCTAACAAGACCATGATATTTATTTCACTCCTGTTTTTACAGTAAGAACATCTAATTGGAATGAATGGACATAAGAATGAGGGAAAACCATTACTATCGGAGTTATAAACCTGAAGAAAATAGTATTACCTTCAAAATTAATACAGAGAGAAGAAAAAACGAAATCCTACGTTTAAGCTTACAAAACGAACGCTAAGTTTTTTTACCTACAGAGAACGAAAATATCAATACTCCTTTTATGATCAGAGATATAATGAAACAAAGGAACAAAAGTAAATGAACGCAGTTTGAAGGATAAAAGGAGAGCTAGAATAAATCGGGAGCTCTCAATCAGGCAAAATTTACATGTAGTCTAGCTAAAGTCCGCCAAAATAATTGACCTCAGAAACATGTAATTAGTATGATTAATGCCTACTCAATACCCTAATGACTAAATAATACCGTGTATCCCTTCTAGAATACCCTAATTCCTACTCCTATCCTTGGCTTTAATTCAACAGATTTAAGGAAATTCACCTCCTCTAAACTCAAAATTAATTGTCTTTCTCTTGCTTCTTTGCCAGAAGGCAGGTTTTAGTTCCGCCATCTCCTTCTGTCTTGGGCTAACCGCTTCAGAGCAGCGTACGGTCTTCCCCCTGTAGATCGTCCAGCATCCCCTTTCTCCGTCTCATCTTCTTCTCTTCCCAGTATTGGCGTAGCATTTGAACCATCCATCTTTTCTGGCGCTTACGGATCGTGCAGACCCGTGACCGTTCTTAAGAGACTTTTCCCAACACGTCTTCATTTGAAACTCTCTCTCTGTCCAACTGATCCTTTTTAACCCTATCCTACCCCGGGGGGGGGGGCGAATCGATCCGCGCTCTTTTGTTTTTACTACCGTTTTTTAAATAAAAGACTCAACAACATGAGGTTCAGGGACTTTTCATATTACTATGTTCCGCAACTTTTAAAACCAGTTTTAAGAAATTTCGTTGACAGATACGAGTTTAAATAAACATATTTGTATTTTTGGGATACCGAAATTTAGAATAATAAAATCATAATAATAGATAGTTGTAGATTTATAAATATATAATAGTACTAGAAATATATAGGATATATCAATTGTAATATACACAAGATAAAATGAACAAGTTATATACACTTCGGACATAAAAAATAAAGCGAATTTATAAGAATAGGAGGTATCAATTGTGAAATGACATAGCACGATAATAGACTAATGTCACGTGGTAAAGTTAGAACTCTAATATGACTCTGTCATCAAACCAATGCAACTACCTTATGTTTGTACACTTTGGACAGCCATTGTCAACGATTATACCCTATATACAAAATTTTAAGGCTCTATCTAAACAAGGGAGCAAAATATAATATGCGGGCCAATTCGGCCCCCCCCTAGTTTCTGAATGTGTCTTTTAGCCTGGGTAGGATAGGGTTAAGGTACAAGAAAAACTTCACTTTTTTGGCACAAAATTTTTTAGTATTTTTAGGTGTAGGAAAATTTTGTTTTTATAGTAATTTCTGGCACAAAATAAAAAATCGTAGAATTTCTGGTGAAAATTTTGGGTAAAATCCAGATATATACACTGGAGGTATAATATTTAGGGTTAGGGTTTATATGACCTGATATCAAATTAACCTTGGCATTTATGATCATGATGTAATCATGCACCAGGCAAACTTTGTTCACCCTCAGGATACTTCAATTCACACGCAAACAATAGAGAATACATGGATACGAGCAAAGTGGCAGTATAGCACATCAAATGCACTCTTTCCATCTTACCTGAGTGAGTTCTTGTGGCGCAACAGATTCAAAGACAATGTGTTTGGCCATTTAATCAATACTATTCATCAGTTTTATGTATTGTAAAATACATTTAATTCATTTTGAATCATTTCCTTTTCTTTTACAGATGTAATAAAAAGTTTTTTTTACATTTTTTATAATGCTAAACTCAAACTCTCCCCCCAAAAAATCTAATTAGTGTTCAATATTTTTTAGAATACTCTTACCTCAATATTTTATTTAGTTAAAAAAGTATATATAATTTCTACTCCATCCATAAATAATCCATATCAATAAAAAGTTTTCTTTGTGGCAGGATTTTATAAATAGAAAATAAAGAATAAAATTGTGACATATTTCGCCAATTCTTAACAGTTGGCAACAAGACAAATACAAGATTGGTGTTAAATACTGTGGAATGAAAACACTGAGTACTGATTATAAGGCTGCAATACGAGACAGAAAATCAATCTAACAAGGTAAATAAAGCTCATAGCAGTTACTAGTAAAACCGGTAGCATAATCGGAATAAAAATTTCTCAATCGAACTCTAAGAATTCTTTCGAAAAATAAATAAATAATAAATAATTAAAATGGCAACCTAAGGCTGTAATCAAATTCCTTTTTGCACACAAAGGGCTAGCCAGCCAGGCTTAACCATATAACATAAACATAACCAACATAAACATATTACCAACAAGTCATCCTATACACTCTCCGACATTGAGAAAGAAGCGCTCTGTTGTAGTCTGGATTTTTGTATCCCGCCATCGAAAACGTATCAGGAACTGATCGACACAGAATTTGAGCTTGCTTTTCATCAGTTATGTAAGACATCTCCAACTTCGGAACAAGATGTCACTAGCCTCAAAGCCAGTTTTGTTGGACATTGCTCGAAAATTTGGAAAAGCAACCTGTCGCAACGATGTTCTATCCCCTAAGCACTTTGATGCCTTGCGCCAACTACACAGAAATAACGATATCGTCATATCCTGCCTGGACAAGGGGAGAGGTGTTATCATCCTTAACAAGGTTGATTACATAGCAAAATGGACAGCATCTTGGCAGACCCCTTAAAATTAAAGCCCAACTTTGTGCAAAAGGACATTATGGTACAGACTGAAAAAAAGTGTGGTGCGAGTTCTTTATCAAATCAAACATGAGGGAGATTTGAATGACTCTGCATACAAAGAACTATACCCTAAAGGATCCACTATTCCACGACTGTATGGACTACCCAAAGTTCATAAACCGACCTGGCCTCTTTGACCTATCCTTTCGATGTTGGGCTCACCAACCAATCGGTTAGCTCAATGGATTTATGACATCCTTCAACCTGTCGAAGATCAACTCTGCAAATTCTCTGTACGTGACTCTTTTGAGTTTGCCTAAAAGAGTAGACTCCTGGACTTATCATGTGGGATCATGGCATTGTTTGATGTCACTTCTTTATTCATAAATGTCCCTCTTCTCGAGACTGGGGATATCATCATGTCCACCGGTCCCAGGTTACCTACTATGGGAGGCTCTGTTACTTTGTACTCAAAATGTCCAATTTAAGTTTAACAGCATATTCTATCAGCAAATTAACAGAGTGGCAATGGGTAGTCCACTTGGTCCCAGATTGGTGAATATAGTTATGGGGAAATTTGAACAACAGAATGCCGCAGATATCACCAGATTAACCTGATATTACTGTCATTATGTTGATGACAGTTTTCTGGTAACCTCCAATTCGGAACATTTGGATACACTACTTCGTAAGTTCAACGACACCCATCCCAACATCGTCACCAGCGAACTGGAAGCCAACAATAGCCTTGCCTTCTTGGATGTTTGAAGTAATACGTGGCGGAAATTGTTCTACGTCTACGAAAACATACAGAAAGCCCACATGGTATGGACTTTATACACATTTTACGATCTTCATTCCGACCAGTTACTAAATTGGGCTTGTCAGAACCCTGTTTCACAAGCGAAGATTAATAGCCCTGAACACTTACCACATGAGGAATCGTTTTTTATCAAAACTCTTCAAGAAAATGGTTATCCTGACTGGTTTATCGATAAGCACCGTGTTACCCGATAAAAGGACCCAGAGTTTGGACCGAAGAAGAAAGAAATCTGGTTCAGAATCCCTTTCAAAGGGGAACATAATTTCATATGGGTGAAACTAATTTTTTACAGAACGCCATTGAGAAAGTATATAATGCTGTCACTCCACGTTTTGTTGCCTCCACTCAGTGTGTTTACTCCACAAACCTCAAAGATTTTCTGCCGCCGTCGAGCCGTTCCCATTTGGTTTATGAATTTAAATGTAACTGTGGATTCAGTTACATCGGCAAGACTAAATGCAGACTTGAGGTAAGAGTTTCTGAGCACGTTCCCAGATGGACAATCACTCAGTGCCACCCAGAGGAGGAACTCCACAAAGCGCTATTACTAAACACCTTTCTTGACATCATGTGATGCCAGACAATGCTTCAAGATCCTACAGCAACACAACAACACAATGAAGCTGACCATCGCCGAGGCCATCATGATAAAGTCCCTCCGCCCAGCCCATTGTGTACAAAAGGAATTTGATTACAGCCTTAGGTTGCCATTTTAATTAATTATTATTTATTTATTTTTCGAAAGAAGTCTTAGAGTTCATTCGAGAAATTTTTATTCCGATTATGCTATCGGTTTTACTAGTAACTGCTGTGATCTTTATTTACCTTGTTAGATTGATTTTCTGTCTCGTGCAGCCTTATAATCAGTACTCAGGGTTTTCATTCAACAGTATTTAACACCAATCTTGTATTTGTCTTGTTGCCAACTGTAACTGCTTGTTAAGAATTGGCGAAATATATCGCAGTTTTATGAATTCGTTTTATTCATTACTTTTTAACCATGTCAATAAACTAATATAAAAATTCAATAGAATATATGATAAAAACAAAAAATATTACAATTATACTATAAAAACAATAAATATAACCTTATTAAAAATAATAGTGATCCTCTAGTTTCCAGCATTAAATTATTTTATTAAAAATAAATTAAAATATGTATATTCTAAATATATATATAAACTTGTCAATGCCATCACAACCTATGTATTAATTCTTTTTTCATAGGTAGTCACCTTATTCTCATCCAAATAGTTGATATTATTTACTTATGGACCCTGCAAGTGTCAGCAACAATTGCAAAAGAGCAATTCAGAATTGCCTGGGGAATGATTGTTGATTAAAACAATTTTATTTGTGGTATATGTGCCTTATATTTAATTGATCAACCTATGCAGCTTGGTGGTCCTGGTCAAGTGATGGAACTAGATGAAAGCAAATTTATGCACTGAAAATACTACCGCGGACAGTACCATGAAGGTTATTTGGTGCTAGGGTTAATAGAGTGTAACAGTAAGAATTGCCTAATGGTACCTGTGGAAGATCAATCTGCAGCTACATTACTTTCCATAATTGCAAGATATATTCTTCCAGGCACGCAAATACTCACTGATGGCTGGTGGCATATTCTGCTTTTCAAAATCTTATTTGGCGAATCATACATTGAATTTTGTGAACCTCGATGATGCTACTCTTCACACAAATACAATTGAATGTGTCCTGGGTGAACTGCAAGGGCAAATTTCGGTCCATTCATGGAACAAGCAATGGTCTATTTTACTCTTATTTACAAGAGTTCATTTCGTGAAGCATTTATTCCAACAATCAATTTGGAAACATTTTATATTGGATTAGACACTATTAGGATGCTTAAATACTTCACATGCTATGTATACATATATACTATGCTATATACACCTTCTTTTTTTGTTTAATATATATTTTTGGAACACAGTTTGCCAAAATAATATATAAAAATAAATTAAATTAATATTTTACCTATCTATTATAAATATAAATATATAATTTATATCATTAATAGAATAATAATATATACTTTTACATTATACTATCAAAATTTTTTTTTAAATTTCAAAACATATATAATATTTTATGTTATTATAACTTTATAGAAATATGATTCCATATTTTTATTTATTATCATTTTAATATAAATTATTTTCTATATAATAATATACAAAATAACTATCCCATTATATTATTATTACTTTTCAAATGAAAAATATTTTCAAATTCTGATATAAACTTGTATAAAAGTTGTATAAAAATTAAATATTAGATCATCTTTATTTTCTAAATTTGCTAATAAATGGAGCTAAATATTAAAAATAACATCAAAACAAAAAACTATAAAATAAAATAATATAAAAAGTCACTTCTATCGACATTTTAAATATAAAAAATACTTTATTATTCAAAAGAAGAATATTTTTGTTATTAATATTATTTTGATATTATTTATTAAAGTCAAAGATTAATTTACCTTTACATTAATTTTAAATTTTAAATTGATATTTAAAAATATAGATATGTTTTTATATATATCTATTTTACAAATAAATGTTTTATATATTTAAAATAATTATATTTTCTTATTTATAATATATGTTTCATAAAATATGATTATTGTAATATTATTCCAACAAATTACTAATTATTAAATTAATTGAGCCTTATCTAAGTATATAAAATATCTTACTAGACTGACTAAATGTTATATCACAATATATATATATATATATATACAAATGCCAATAATCTAACTATATATTGATAACTAAATATAGGAAAAGAGACTAAACTATAGGTTAATATTAGAAATTCAATAAAGTCAAACCTATACAACAAAGTAAAAACTACATAATTTTCAAAACTAACCTTAAATAATAGTAAAATTTATCTTTTATTTGTTTTGAACAGAAAGAAGTGAAAAATAGTACTAAATAAAATATAAATATAAAGATAAATTAGTTAGAATAAATATTTTTTAATTGTTTTATCAATCATTTGTCTTGTTATTGTCTTATTTAATCATTCTGTTTAAAACAAGCTAAATAAATAATTTAATGTCATTTATTCATGGTTATTTAATATAAATATTAATGTCTTACATTTTTTGCATCAAACCTTAATTCTGATGCTAATTTATAGCATTATTAATTTCTTGACCAACTATATAAATGTAAAAATCCCATATAATACATTTTAGCTAATAGGTGCATATACAGTATCAATTGTTTTTATAATTTCATAAATTCTAACAAATTTAAAAATAAATTATGTTATCCCATATATCATGGTATTTGTAATATTTCATTTTTCTAGTTATTCTATAATGCATACTGTAAAATATTTAAACTTTTAAAAGTATTTCTAATACATACCATACAATTGTGCTACTATACTCTATAATGTGGTCATTGCTTAGATTGCAAATTTTTAATTTTTAATTTTAGACTTGCATTTGGGTTTCTTCATCCTGCTTATAAATCCTACAAAGCTCTCAAAAGCAAGGATTCCAAAGAACATGTATGTTAATATGTTTGTATTTATTAAATTACCTCTTAATTTGTGTTACTTTGTTTCAGGTAAAATGGATGATGTACTGGGTTGTATTTGCACTCTTTACTGCTGTAGAAACCTTTGCTGATGTTTTACTTTCATGGTAATTTATATTTTATATTTATTAGCGAAACATTGCCTTTCATTAATTTTCGTATTTCCTTTTTTAGGCTTCCATTTTATTATGAAATCAAAATTATATTTCTCTTTTGGCTACTTTCCCCTGCTACCAAAGGATCCAGTTTCTTGTACAGAAAATTTGTTCATCCACAACTACAGCTTAGAGAAAAAGTGAGAGTATAGTATGTTTTTATGTATGGAATTACACAATGTATTTTAAATTATGTTATACAAAAGTGTAAAACAACATTCAGCAGACAGACAATGAAGTATTTACAAGAATCCTAATTTTAAATAGTCAAAGTAAAATATTTCATAAAAATTGAAATAATTATTGCTTTTATTTTGAATGTAGTAATATTAAAAATAAAAATCTATACTATAAATCAGAAAAAGCCCTTTCCATATAAAATATATAAAGTCAGGAAAACATTAATTATATCATCGAATAAATACAACTCACTTACAATCATATATCAGACTCGTAACCAGGTCCTGAAAACAGAAGAGACAAACTTTAACTCCTCAGTCCACGAAACGTACGCCACTTAGTCCACCAAACTTACGTTCCTCTCAGTCCACCAAACCTACGTCCCTCTCAATCCACCAAAATGACTTTTAGCAGAGACTTTTAAAGAGGTGTCTACCAACATTCACTTTCTAGATGGCGAAATTGAGACACAAGATCCTACTGACGTGACCTAAACTAAATGAGTAGTTTATTGAACTAAGGACATCTTATATTGGAATCAAACTGTTCAAGTAAGAACAAATAATAGCAAATCGAGTAGGTTTAACATCAAGAAAGGAGTCCGTCAAGGCCGTATCCTTTCTCCGATTCTGTTCAATACGTACAGCGAAGAGTTGTTTAAAGAAGCAATAGAGGACACAGAAGTATTAAAAATAAATGGAATAAAGCTAAACAACACCAGGTGTGCAGACGACACCATAATTATACCAGAATCGGAAGAAGCACTCCAAATAATGGCTGACAGACTAAACCTGATATGTAAAAAGTATGGAATGGAATTAAATGTATTGAAAACGAAGGTTACAGTTATAGAAAGTTTCCAAATGCAAAGATGCAGATTGCATCAGACGGTGTCATCCTGGAACAGGTTAAGAGTTATTGTTACCTACTGTAGGCTCCCTGATTACAGA
>JAUYWV010137602.1:0-10756 GCA_032274565.1 Nematoplana nigrocapitula
AAGTTAAGCAGTGATGAGTATACGACTTAACTTAAACTTGAACTTATGCTTAACTTAAGTTCAGTTCAGTATACCGCCCACACTGGACACATATAGGACACATTTAATCACAGATAGTAGTATACTATCTGTGTATTTAATAAACTTTAGCCATGACAAAAGTAATTTTTCATAAATAAAACTAAAACTAAAAAAGAATGAAATTGAAACTATCGTGGGCTACGTGTACAGGAGAACCTAAATAAGATAGTCACATCCAGGGGCGGAGCCAAGATTTGGTCAAGGGGGGGATTTTATAATTTTTTCTGGGAAATATTTTATTACTATTAAATTTTTTGCTTATTTTCCCCCGAGGGAGGATATATCCCCTTACCCCCCCCCCCCTTGGCTACGCGCCTGGTCACATCCAATCAGTCCGTTATTAAAAACCCAACAACCAAATAACATTTTTTAAATCCCTAAAATATATCTTACCATAGAGCAAACTCACACTGGTAGATATGGCAATAACATTTTTGAGAAATTAATTACTGGTAAACACCCCAAAAATATGAAGGCTGCGATTTCAGAAAATTGATATACTAGTCGCCCGTTTTCGTTCGATATAACTGTCATAAAAAACGTCTGATCAGGCCTTGCTTCAAGATGAAAATGTATTATCAGTTGCAAAATAAATCGCTCCTGGCCTTTGCGTGGTGATTTTCGGAAAAAAGGGGCCTAGCTAGCACCACTAATGCAAATAACACCGTACTTTGATGCCCAAAACTATTTTGCTAAAATGGAATTTCTCTTTGAAATGATTTTTCCTATATACTGCTGTATGTACTTTTGTGCCACCACATATTCAATAAAAAAAATCACAGAAAGGAGACATGGTTGATGGCGTGAGATGAAGCCCTTGCATGACTGTCGCTTACCTTGATTCCATTTAGAATTTCCGTCAATAAGGTGATTCGTCGATCAATACATTTTAATTCTTCAGTCTGAAATGTCCAATTAACAAACAAAGAAAACTCGGTTTAGTCGTGTTTACGGCTAGCGCTTTCATGCAGCTCACTAGTAACTAAATCCAATATATGAAATCCCCAGTCCCGAGTAGTACTCCTATCTTGCCACTGCTAAGTCCTCTCTTATACGCTCACCCTGGCTTAAAATTCGAGCACTCTCATTCCGCCTGCCCCTAGCTCGAATTCTTCCGATCTTTCGCGTGGCGTAATCCGGCAAAGTTTTGTTTGTCTTTTTCAAACCTGCTGCTCTCTTTTCTCAACTTTTGTTGTGCCAAATCGAAACAAATCCTCCTGCTATACAGTTCCAGTACCAGTGATTCCGGTACTGGGGAAGGTGGACAAAGAGTCAGACACCTTATCTTCATAAATCAATCAATAACAATAACACATTTGAATGACATCGCGTTTTGCAATTCTTGCTGGAATCATTCCAGTATCTGAAGTCGTTTGGCAGGTGGAGAGTGACTCTCCCACACTCTAAACCCAAGCTCAGACCACTGCACGTTCTCAACACCACAGCGTGTCCAATCTGGTGGAGAATCTTGATGGCCAGAGCCTGCAGGATCGCTTGCACATACCGTTCACCATTCCATCCACGTGAGGAGTTGTGTAGTGTCTGCTGATCCCTGCCTCCCCACACCATGATGGCACCTCCTCTATTAGGGGTTTTTTACTACACATAATCGTCTCCAGCCTCCAATGAAACCGTCACTGGTTTCCAGTCGTGGAGAAAGCGACGTCAATATTAAAAAAAACTATTATTTGTTATTGATTGTTTTATGGTTAAGTGTTTCCGAACTATCGAGGTACAATTCCTAGGGAAACGGAGAATGGATATCAGGGCTACCTCCTTGGTTTGAATGTTCGTCATCAGCAGAATGGTGACTGGGAAGATGACGAGGAAGATACTCAATCCGAAGAAGATGGAAGCACCCATATCCAACCAGAGGAAGTAGACGCCGCAGGAGATCTGGATGACCGAGGCGATGATATCGATTAGGCAGGCTGCGAAGAGAAAAGGCGAACAATAACATTACCATATGTAAACCGTATCACGTGACACATTTAGCAAACACCGCCAGCTCACGACAAATGAGAAAGGGGAAGTGGTTTAAAAGAGGACAGAAATAGGGGAAGCGATGCGGCCGTGTAGCGCCTGTGTTCAGATGAAATCAATGAGATCCAGATGGACACCGAGGTGCGAAAGGTTGGAGTTGTTCCGTGAGTCTGACCGCCTCTCTGTCGTGAATAGGAGCTCAGAAGGACAGCTCGAAACGTCGACTCTCCCGCATCAACGCTGTTTTCCAAAGAGTGTGAGAGAAACTTTAGCTTCGCTCTCTTGCTGCGAACAGTTCTATGTAGAACAACTTTACTGAATCACCGGATGACGTGCAACGGATGCGCATGTTGTCATCTCCCTTAGAAATCGAACCATCATACAATGAGCTCTAAAAACAACAGCGCACAACCAGATAAATGTGCTACTTAAGGAAGCACCCGTGCAGCCCCTCTCTTACACTCTTTTTTCGTTTATCTCTTTTTCTCTCCTTTCTTCTTATATTTTTCTTTCCTCTTCGTTGTCTCTCTTCTTTTTCATTCTCTCTCTCTCTGTCTTCTTCTCTCTTTCTCTCTATCTTCTCTTCTTACTCAATCTTCTTCCCCTTCCATTTTTCTCCTCTTCTCTTTTCTATTTTTATTCTTTCTCTTTCCTCTATTCTCGTTCTCCTCTCTTTTTCTCTCGCCTCTCCTCTCTGTCTATCTTTTCTTCTTTCTTACGCTCTCTTTTTTCCTTTCCCCTTCCTCTTTGCTCCTTTTTCTATAATTTCTTATTCTCTTTTTATTTCATCTTCTTTCCCTTTCCGCAATTCTCCTTCTCCTGTCCTTTTCTCTTTCTTTATATCGTTTCTTCTTTCTCGCGCACTCTTTCTCTCCTCTTTTCTTTTTCTATCTCCTTTCTGTTTTCTCAGGGAGGTCGGGGCGTTCACAAGTCCCTTCGGTCTTGAATTAGAACAACAACAACAAAGCTAATTATGGATAAAACTTTTAAATGTGCATGCACTGAACATTACGAACATTCTGCTGGCGTTATGTAATTTATTTTTGTTTACCCGGCTCCTTCCAGAGGATGGGAGTTGACCACAGTGTTTACACTCAGTCACTGGATCACGACTCTTGCGAGCCCCGGGGAGTTGCCAGCCATTTCGCTATTTCAACCTGAGGGCACCGTGTGGAGGCGGCTGGCTTTACCCTCGGGCAGACAGTGTTTTCGTGGAGGGGCCATTCAACCACATACATTAATGATATTTTTAGTGCTTTTACGCACCAAACCACAGCCACTGTCAGGGAAAACCTGCAGCGGAGCAGCATGGCTATAAGGACGGTCAATTGGTGAAACGCCTGAGTGACTCAGTAACGCAGAGGAGATCAATGGGGTCTAAATGGACACCGCCGGGTGTTGGGTAAAAGTTTTAAGAGCACATTCAACAATACGTCGGCAGTGACGAGGTCGGGATGAGTTGATGAGGCGGGCTTCGGCAAAGTTTATGCGATGACCGGTGTTGAGGAAGTCGTCAGATGTGGAGGGAGAAAAAGAAAGAATCAAGTGCGGGTTAGAGTTATTGAACTGGGAAGTATGAACGTTTTTTGGCCGAATGGAGAGAAAAGTGAATGAAAGGCAGAAGGTAAGAGTTTATAATAACGGAAATTTCCGAGTCAATAAATTGTGAGTAAAAGATCCTTAGTGAACGAAGAACACTGGATTTGACGGAGGCCAAATGGTAGAAAAAGACATGATTGTGTGGGCCTACGCTAGACAAATCATCGATCTAAAGGAAAAACACTGCTATATTTAAGTTGTGTGAGTGCCACAGGCAATACAACAACTATCTTCAAACCTTACATTTTGTGCAGGGCTTCCACAAACAATTTTTTCTGTAATCAAACTCTGACCAAGGAGTCCGAGCATTCGACTGTAAAGGTCGTGGAGACTTGTTTCCGGAGATGCTTGTTCGATACACTTTTGCTGAACATCTTCAACAATGCTATACACCGTTTTCTGATACTGAGTAAATTCACCTGCAGTTCAAAGTAATGAAGCATTCAATTCATTTGTTGAAATTTTATAATTTACAAACTATATAACGAAATTTCGCAACGTAATAATCCAATCAAGTCAACTAAAAAATCACGGTTAGTTTCGACTATATTAAGCAATTTCTTAGAATCTCTCTCGTCAAATCCTTCTATTGTATGTCTCCCATATATCAACCAAGCGACTCTGTTATCAGTCGTGCGTTCGTAGGTTTTTTTCGTGAATTGCTAAATGATGTGTACTGTTGGTGTAGACTGGAAATGATTGGAAACGAGCGAATTTAGAATCCAAGCCTATATCTTCGAAAAGCGATTTATGTGACCAAAGCTAAAAAAATGTGCAAACAAATAAGAAAATCGTATGAAACGATGCAAAAAAAACTGGCATCAAATATCAACCAACTAGATACATTTAAGAAAAAGTACATATGCGTGAAAACCCGCTCCGCTGTACATTTTATGCAAGCAATATTTATAACAACTGGAAAACCATTGCAGCTTCGCTTTACAAAAACATTACTGAGCAATTAAATTTTTGCTAAAGAGGCCTATGTCCGTCACAATGTCCAAAAGAATTCAAAGATACCCTATTGCCTAAATTTCTAAACTTATTCGCCGGCGAAAATGGATTTTAACTAAATAGCCTTAAAAATACTAAAATTGACTGTGATTCGAGGAGAGGTTTTCGCACCGCCACGGTAGCTATACGACGGTCCGATCACCTTGACTATATTAACTTGACCAGTGAAATTCTGCGTCGAATGGTGCTTTAGTCGGGGTGATAGTGTTAAAATGAAAAAGAAGATAAAGAACAAACAAACTCGCACACATAGCCAACACCTATTTATAAGTAGATGGACGTTCAACATACACCTGATGAACTATATTAACTATCGGATTACACTTTGACGTAAACATGAATAGCCTAAAAGCGATATCGGACAAAATATCAAGACAGTCTAGGTAACTCCGTTGGATCAGGAAACCAGTCAAATCCACTGTATAGATGGGATTTGTGGGGTCAAAAAATTATCGAAATTAAAATTGTAATTCCTGTGTGAGATTTTATCGATTTTCAGGTTGTTGTTGTTGATAGACACAGTTTCACCGTACGTTTTAATCACTATGTTAATTCTTTTAAATTGCGCTTGGAGTTTTCTGACGAGCATAGCTGAAAATCTAATACAAGTACGAAGATGTTTAGCGAACACTGTGTTTTCACTGGTAATTCGGGCCATTTATCAATATAACGAATTTAAATAAATCATTGATTATTATGAGTGAAATCGTGTTTTGAACTGACCGGAAATTGGCCAGGTACGTGTCAGATCACTGACATATCCGTGGACATCGCAGCCAACATCCATCAGCACCATTTCGTCTCGGAAGACCGGCTGATCATTACGCAGATAGTGAATAGTATTGGCGCGATCGGCACCGGCCACAACCGGAGGGTATGCCAGATGAACACCTCGGGTCCGCGCCTCGTGTTCCACCTTAGCCCATAACAAGAACTCATTGAGCGGGTTCGTAGTGGCCGAATAGCGCATTGTTGAAGACAAACTTTCGCCGGCAAGTCTACCAGCTTGACTCAACAGACTGACTTCATTGGGGGATTTAATCAGTCGGAGGCTGTCTAAGATGGTGGCGGGATTTTCCACGCTGGATATTTTATACTCCGATACCGAACGATATATGACATCACGTAAATATGCATCGATGCTTTGATAATTATACCATACTGTGAGAGGTCGGTTTTTCGATCGAAGCTTCAGCCGGAAGAATTCCTCAAAATTTTCAATTAACGCTGAATTTGTAATTCCCGTTATATCTTTCACACTATCACGACCCAGAGTAGGGCCATCCCAGAGAGACTCGTGTTTTGTTCGTTCTTCTACAAACAATGTCGCACTGATCGAGGGTGAAGTAGTCGATTCGGAGAAGGCAATTTCAACAGTCAACACAGAATTCGGTTCAGGAAAGCCAGTTAGATACCTGAAATTTGAATCCTGGCGGAATAGGTAAGGTACATGATAGGCCATATACATCTGGGAAGCCGAAGGGAAAACAGCGATATGATCGTGCTTTATCCCTTTTCTAAATGCCCACGAACGAATTCTTTCGGCAAAGTTCTCACGTCTCATTGCATGTTCATCAGCAGGTATGGAAGGACAGTCAGCAATACAAGTCAACAGGCGACGCAGACTAAATGACAGCCTTTTCTGGATAGCAAATTTATTCATTCCATTCAACAAATTCATCTACAAAACAATATATATATATATATATATATTCATAAAATGTAAATTATTTCTGCAACCTACAATAACTTAACTAGATCTATTTTGTTAGAATAGAAAATAAGTACTACAAACTAATCAACCCGTAGTATCTTAACAGAAAGTGGATGGTTACTCTTCAAATATTCTAATAGCTAGTTTTCAGTTTTGCCTACTCCTGTGGATGAACAGGTGGTCAATACAGGTGTTAAATAATGAGCTAGAGCTCATATAGATAAAATATTAATAGTAACTAGGATAAATCATTCGGAAATGAGTTGCAACATATAACATTAAAAATTGTGATATACAGGTTTCATGCAAGTAGTAGAATAAAGACAATTTCAAATAATAAACATAAATAACCTTTTCACTTTCCGTTTTTCCATTATAAATTAGGTTGATGCATAAGTTCATTCGCTTGATCATGATTATGAGAGTTCATTGTAGAATTGATTCTTACCGACAATACTTGTGATGGATAGAGGCCGGCAGTTGAAGAATTGGCAACGTTATGCTTTATGTATGGTGGCACATGGAAGGCATTGTTCATTATGATTTTAAACAGAAATTCGACAATAACCGGAGAATTTTATAGCCAACAACTTTGGCGTCTTAAAGAAGCAGTCGATAGAAAATGGTCTATCAGGCAGACTGATGTTAGTCTTCATCTGTCACATTGTCGGGTGCTCCTGTCTCCTCGTATGCTGCCCCTGCATTGTTGACTGTAAACTGTTTTCTCACACATTGACTTAGGGAAACTCATTTTAAATGGCGATCATCCAGAAAGTATTTCAGATTATGAGAAAGTAAAAACCTCAGCAACCATTTTGTACCACACAAAGGACACTGTGCCATTCAAAAAAATGTATAAACCTTCAAAGAAAATAAAAATATTATTGCACTTTCAAAAAGTTGGTTGCAAGACTATCCTTGGTTGGTTTACAGTGCAGCAGCAGAAGGTGGTCTATGCAAGTACTGTCCATTATTTCCTCATAAAATTGTAGCTAGTATTTCAACTGGCCAACTTGTCTCTTGTGCATTTTAAATATGAAAAAAGTTAAAGGAAAAGATGGTCTCCTAGATAAGCACCACAACAGTCCTTACCACAAAGCTGCGATGGAGGCGGAAAAAACTTACTTCATGTGTTCGAAAAACCCGAGGACTCATTTGAAGCCAAGCTAATTCAACAAGAAAAGGAATTGTATGATAAAAATCTTCATCTACGAAATAAATTGTTGACGTTGTCCTACTCTCTGGAAAGCAAAATTTGGTCTTAAGGGGACATCGAGGTGATTCTACCTATAGTGATACAAACCAAGGTAACTTTCTAGCTATTTTGAATCTTTTGACTGAGCATGATTCTGTGTTAAAGAAACACTTGCAAACAGAGAAAAATAAATTCATTGTACACATCTAAGACTGTTCCAAATGAAATTATTGACATTATCATTATATTAAAATCAAAATTAACAAATTATCTACAGCTGATTCTGCTTTCTTTTCAATAATTGCCGACGAATTAACTGATCAGTACACACATCAAGAGATTCTAGCCATTTGTCTTCGCTTCGTTAATGATTCCACTATAAAGGAAATTTTTTCGATGCACTGTATGTTGAAAGAACAACTGGGAAAAGCTTATCAAAATCTATTTCATCATCCCTGGAGTTGACATTAGTAAATGTAGGGGCCAGGTCCCGAGTGTTCGAAACGTAAGTACAGTATTTAAGTTGACAATCGGTTGCTCGAAACTAACTTAAGTAAATTGGGTTGCTCATACACTTAAGTGAGATTCTGTATTTAAGTTGACAATCGAGGAATTTCCACTTAAGTGCACTTTCGAGCAACCCAAAACTGATTGGTGTGCTCGAAGCAACTTAAGTAGAGGTCAAAGTTAGGGACCTATAGGGCTCCCTAACATTGACAATACATATTTAATCAAGATGTGTGTAGGATTGCCCTCTGCTGTGATTAGTTGAGATCTATGAGCCGTCAACTGCTGAGGTGCGTCGGAATGAGTGTAGTCGAGACTGGATATGTTGGTGCATTGTAAATCCTAGTAATTTATAGAATATATAGTAATTACCAGCCTGGAATATGTTGGTGCATAGCGCCCAATTAGCTAGCCCGCATGCTTCCGCTTACGGCTCGTCAGGCGTCTACTTAAGTGAAATACTTAAGTCAGAGAAGTTAGGGGAATAACTTAAGATGTTTCGAGCAACCCAAATAATTTGATGCTTTCAAAAACTTAAGTAGGGGTACTTAAGTGGATTATTTAAGTGAAAAAAGTTTCGAACACTCGGGCCCAGGTTCCTCCAGCTGAGATAAAACTGGGAATAGAGACACCACAGCTCCCGCCTACTTCGCATCTGCACCATCAAACCTTTCTCTTCCTATGGGTTGGCTTAGGTGTTTCAAATAGGTTCTCACTTCTTTCCTTCCTCCCCCTTCATCTTGTTGTCCCTCCTTCTTTTAGTGCCGTTTTAAAGGCAATACTCCACAGAAAACTGAACTTGAACTGAACTATTATATGGTTCGTGCCATAGTTATTAAAATTGCTTTATCAAATCTTTCAGTGTTTTATTGGCAATGAACACGACATTTTCTATTCGTAAAGAATTATCGTCCATTATTCTACCTTAAATAGACTGTGACTGTATTTAATCCCAAAGATCACTCCATTCTGAAATTCAAAGGAAAAGTAATGAGAACACAAGGACATTCGGATACAGGTAATGGCAACACAGGTGTGGATTACCTACTCTATCCCCTCGCGAGACTTTGAAGTCTCAAAGTCAGAGGTCGAAATTCATTGAGAGGCAACTATCACACAACGAGAAAGTAACATTAACAAACTTATAGTCACAGCTGAGCCAGCATGGTCAACTTAGCAGCGACAAACATCACGATGCAGATAACACCAAAGTGATAAAGATACAACCAAGTGATTACATATTGTACTTATCCGCAATGAAAGGTGGCAGGCGAGGTTGCCGAGAGGGGCAGCGGGGTGATTAGTGTGGGACCATGCTCTGACTGAGCGGTGTGCGTGGGATGGGGTTCAGCCGGTGGAGGGTTCGCAGCACACCGTGTGTCAGGTGGGGGTCTCTGGGGAGCGACAGGCAGTGTACGGGGTACTGTAGGTGCAGGGGTGGCCGTATAAGAAGTAAACGCACAGATGCTCTAGAAGGGATATGCCAGCAAAATGGGCGGCGCAAGGAGGAGCGCTCGGCTGGGATGGCGCGTTGCAGTTGCATGTGTTACATCGGGATCGAGTAACCGATATGGCTTGTGACATGCTGGGACAGAAAAAGGAACTCGCGGCTCGAGAGTCAATAATCGACACGCCTTGGTGGGCTGCATGGAGTGCCCAAAGGACACGATGACGAATAGCGGGAGGGATCACCACACTGTCTTTGAAGAGAACGATGCCGTAGTACTCGCTGAGATGGTCGCTGTATCTGTGGTACGGTCGGATCGCGACTGGCACGTCAGTGGGCACCTTTGAGAAGCCTTTGTAGATGAAATCGATGAGCCGGAGGATCTCAGGTTCGCTTGTGGTTGTCGTGCGTACGTCGTCCCAGGTAATGGACCCGATGAGATCAGTGGTGGCTGAGGAGCTCAATGGCGTGAATGATGGGGTGTCGGTGGTCTCGTACATCCGCACACCAACTTGCAACGGAAGAAGTTATCATTGACATCTCTACACAACGCTTACTCCTCTGGCAAATCAAAAGAAGCATGGTGGGTAATCAATAACGCCTCCGACCGCAAACAGTTTAACTCAACAGTAGCATGCCGTCTATATAACGCAAAATCTGAATAAATAACCAGTTAAAGGCGAAAGTACATTGAACGGCTATATATCAATTATAATTCCATATTATTATTATCAATGAAACTAAATAATGCTGTAAAGCTATTGTTCAAAATTTTAAAAATAAGGAACGCTTCACGAATTTGCGTGTCATCCTTGCGCAGGGGCCATGATAAGCTTCTCTGTATCGTTGCAACTTTAGTATATGTGCTGCCGAAGCAAGTACTGTTCATCTAGTGCTGCAGTAGAGTTTCCTTATATAGTCTCTCATTTGCATATATTTCACATTTAGTGCTGGAATTTTAACAAATTTTAGTATTGACTTTGGTATATTGGTGGATATATGAAATTTAATGAGCGTTGATGTTTACACCAAAAAGGACATAAGAAATTTGAAATAACATACCACTCCAGCTTTCGGATTTATAATAGTATGATGAACCGCTGAAACAAGTTTTTGCTTGAAAAGTCCGGCGAACATCCTCCGAAAATCCCATTTGAACATCTTTTTAATGATCGTCAGAGGATGTTCTGAGGATGTTCGCAATTGTTCCGGGAGT
>JAUYWV010137613.1:0-10756 GCA_032274565.1 Nematoplana nigrocapitula
TTATATCAAATTGAAATTCCATATCACTAAAACGTTTATTAATTACGCAGTCAGAACTACACGGTTGTCATTTTTAGAAACTAGATTTTTTCCGCTTTTATTTTTTTACATAAACTGATAAACAGCAATATTTCGTATGCAGTTAGCCGGATCACCGGATCGGATCAGATATCTGATCCGGATCCGATCCGTTTTTTTCATGAATGATCGTTATCCGGTTAACCGGATCGGATCGGATCATGAACCGGTTGATCCGGTGATCCGGTAGGAGCCCTATGTACATTGTAACTGTGAAATGATATGTAACGTTATTGTTACGTAATTGTACGACGCTCCCTAATATTTCTGGTACAAAATATCGCCACACTGAGTATCCCAACTGAAAGTTCATATTCTTTCTTTTCTGTCACAGTAATACTTTTAGCATTTTTACGTATTTATACAACAACATTCTTAGAAAACAAAGATCTGCACATAAAACAATGAAAGCAAATATATACGTATATTCCACAGCAATGATACGGATATATTGTAGTTCTGCTATTTTTGATAATATGCAAATATCCAAAAAAGATTAATAATAATCACTTTTATTGGTACAAAATAAAAAATATACACAATTAAAATATAGAACTTCTCCACCTTCCCGATCAACATACATTTGCTGTACTGATGTCAACTGATTCCTAAACGCGACGAATAATGTCGCAAATAAGTTTAGTTCATATTCTATTGATTCTTTTACGATTAATTCAACGGATAGGGATGTCAAAATTAAAACAATGGAATGCAATGAAAATGAAATTGTCGAGTGACACTTAATTAATTAATATTTTTTTTATTCCTAGGTCACCAGTTTGTAACGGATTAATAAGCAGTTTAAGCTTTAAACAATCTCAGGATATTATAATAAATTTATTCTAACAATTTATTTTCACACAATCATCATTTTGCGGCTCCAACAACAAAAATAAGTGAATAGGGTTCGGGCATCTATTTGTTGAGTAAAGTAATGGAAAAATCAATAAAATTGATAAGCCTCCTTCTTGAAGTCAATGACCGATAAAAAATTCCGCTACTAATATTTTTTAGATAATGTTTTCTTCTTTCAGTGGACATAAACATGTGTGAATATATTAAACAATTATTGCGCGAGCGCCAATTTCATATTTACCGAGACAATTGTAAGAAAACGTCATGTGCATTGCACAACTATTCTTTGAATAACATATTAATACCGCAACTGCTATAGTTTAGGCAATATTTTTCTCTTTTTTTACATATGATATAATCGGAAATCTTCAATATTGGTTTTGCGAGTGTACAATTTGTAGTTTATTTTTATGCATATTTGTGTAGAAAGTCAACTGGTATGCCTATGCCGCTGTTTTTCAATCTATAAAGTGTAGTTTTAGTCAGATAGCTACTGTACATAAAATGTCGTGTCTTGTGATTTCGTCAAATAGAGCATGTTCCTAGGTTTCGTGTGATACTAAATAATGCTGCCATATTTAAATTAAAAAAATTAATTTAGGATGAGTTAGTAAGAAATGCGTATAAAATATACTGGCAAAAGTAAAACGTCACTCATTAGGGATTTACGATTGATATAAAAAAATCATTATTTATGTGACACGCAGTACATCTACATTAACTTCTTTGGGCTTATACTATAACAATAATCTGTGTTCCTTCCTTTCCGCAGATTTTGTGTTTACTACTCGACTGTGTTGATCTATAATAGTGGATGTTTCTATTGGTCTGTGTGTCCGGACAAAAAGTGTCATAAAATAGCATGATTGTCTTTCGAATGATTCCAACTGTACTGACCGAGTGCGTTGACGACTGGGATCAACATGTGACACAGTCATATATTAAGAATTGTTTCATTTTGTTAAAATATCAACTGTTCATATGACAAACTCTCTTCTAAAATAATTTGCATTTGAAACGTACTAGCATTATATCTTATAAGCACATAGACATTTTAGAGTTTTGTTTATCATTCCTATTGTTGTTCATATTCATATTTCTTCTTTAGAAGCAACTGCAACAGCGACACTTCCATCAAATACAGTCAACAAAAGAGCTATGAAAACTCCAAGTTCTACACCACTTTTCATGGTTTCACGGTTTGCTGGAGAAGATTGGCCGCAGACAACGGTCAGCCACCAACTAGCTGGATTGTCCAGAAGAAGAAGAAGAAGTGCCGAAAGACCCTCTCCTGGCACGCTTTCAACCTTATCATCGAGTACTAAAGGACCATCTTCTGGCACGCTTTCGACCTTATCATCGAGTACCAAAAGACCCTCACCTGGCACGCTCTCAACCTTATCACAGAGTACCAAGAGACTCTCTTCTGGCCCGCTTTCAACCTTATCACAGAGTACCAAGAGACCCTCTGCTGGCACGCTTTCAACCTTATCATCGAATGCCAAGAGACCCTCACCTGGCACACTTTCCATCATGTCATCGAGCACCAAAAGACCATCTTCTGGAACGCTTTCGACGTTATCATCGAGTACCAAAACACCCTCTCCTGGCACGCTTTCAACCATATCACAGAGTACCAAGAGACTCTCTTCTGGCACGCTTTCAACCTTATCATCGAGTACCAAAAGACCCTCTCCTGGAATGCTTTTAATCTTATCACCGAGTACCAAGAGACCCTCTCCTGGCAAAGGCAAAGCGTCAACCAAAAACCCGAAACGTTCAAAACCATTCAAACGGTTTACGTTGAAGCAAAGGCGACTTTGAAAGAACACGCCTCCTCTGGTGTCGTATTCATTATTATCATATTTTTCCTAGTACTGTTCATGGTACTTCTTATTCAAACGATATTACCAAATAACAGATGCATTGGCTGACAGAGTTCATGCTCGATTAAATATATTAAGGGGTAATAAAACCGTAAAATATAACTGCATAGACATTATAAATCAGACTTACCTTAGTTTTAGTAAAAAATACGTAAATGGATATTTCATAACTAAGATACCTGACTCCTTCCTTCTCTCTGTAATGTCATTTAGAAGAACTTACTGATCCTCATTCCAGTTACACAAACATTGTACTGTAGATTACTAAAAATATATGATAATGCAAAAGTACGCTTCTCTTTGATATGTCATAAAGTACAGTAATATATTATAATGAACTGCAAGCTGTAATTACATAAGACATACAATATGTACAGTTAAGCCAAATATCATACAATAGGCATCTAAAAAATACCTTAAATGTTACAACAAATATATTCTTTAGAAATCTAAAAACAAGTGATTGAAAACGCTAAGCTGGAAATAATTTAGAGAAAATATAGAATATGACTTCTTAAATAAGTCTTAAAGATAATTATATAATATTTGATTTCTGCCTCTTTTGACCCCCACCACTAGCTGTAACGCATTAGTGTGCTCTACGTAAAGTCCTATTTATCTATATGCATGTCTTGTTGTTTTTAGTTGTTCACCATGTACACTGGTTCACAATTGTTTCATTTAATGTAATTCTAGTCTGGTGACCAACAAGATCTGCCAATTGGCGGCCTCTGGTATTTTTCACAATAAAATAAATAATAATAATTATCTTAGGTTTTCAATCCAGTTTCATGTCTTGTGGTTTCTTTTATTTAACCTTTCCTTCGAAAATTTTTCTATGTAAGAAGTGTTGTCTTCTGATATGTCCGCAGTAAGAAAGCTTAAGTCTTCCAATGGTTGTCAATATTTCCGTCTGCTGTAAGACCAGTTGATTTAAGATTTTTCTATTTGGATTTTCGCCTTCCGTGATGTCCTTCTTACTCTTTGGTACAGTCACATCTCAAGTACTGAAGAGTACTCAAGTTGTTCTTAGTAATTCCAATCTTCTGTTTTTTAATTGTGATTCAGATCTTCTATCTATCTATTTAAAATTGTGGAACGAAGGTACGTGAAACTTTTGACTTGTTCTAAAGTTTTTCTTCAAATTGAATTTTTACATTTACTGTATGACTTCTTGACCATTGTCTCGTTCTCTCTGTTTTTTATGTTTAATTGTAAGCCATATTCTACCACTTTCCATCTTGACTTTGGCAACACGCTCTTGAAGGTCTACTTTATTTTGAGCCATTAAAACTGTATCATCTGCATATTGCAAATGATTTGTATTGTTGCCCCCAACACTGAGTACTGCACCTTCTCTATCTCATATTGAGATATGATGGGGATGAAACACGTGCTTGTCCTATTCCATGCTATATATACAGTATGTACTGGTTCTGACAGATCTGTTCCAATATAATAGGTTAACAATGTTCTTTTCATCGTCTTCTACGTTTGACAGAACTTCCTCGTGGTTGACTGTGACAAACATTTCGTAGCAGTTACAATGTCTTTTTGATATTCAATGTGTTTTTCGGCAAGAATTTTCCAATTAAAAAGACCTTCTCCTGTTCTACTACAGTATATTTTCTAAGGCATGTCTGATTTTTTTGCTGAATCATTTTGAGAAGAAAATTCAAAGCATGACACATCAAACTTATTGTCTGAGCATTCTAGTGCTTTAGACCTTTTGGTAGAAGGAGGATGAGAAAAAAGATTTCAAGCTCATCTGGAATATCAGGTGTGCGATACATCTTGTTGAATAATTCAGTTATCAGACATTTATTCTAAAATCACTTGGACCAGCAGAATGTCTGTCAAAATATTGTCAATTCCGCACGCTTTCGACCCCTATATTCAGGGATTCAATAACGTTGTCGAATTCTGGTTTCAGAATTAGTGGGCCATTTAGAATTTTTTATAGCTGGGATTTCACCTCTTTCATCATCAAATAATTTTATCGACAATTTTAAAGCGCAAAGAAAATAAATACAAACCACGACGTCAAGTAATATGAATCACTGTTATCTGACTACGATATATACCGGGTGACGAAAAAAGTGTCCTAAACGAACTGTTTATATCTCCGGAAATACTGCATTGATTCGGATAAAATGTATATCATTTGAAAGAGAACTTCTGTAAGTTTTACTATGTAAACTAATGAATATCGTATTCTACAGTATACACAAAATATGAGACAATTAGGTTTACATTAAAATGATTTAATTCAAAATTTTAAAGAACGGTACAGCACAATAATAGATTATTTGTGACAAATGCCAAGCTGAGAGCCATCCAAACTAAGACACTGATCAAGGCGTCAGTAAAAAGTAGTTCATTGCTTCCTGTACCATGCCCATGCGATTAGCTCTGATCAATCTCAAATTCTGCAACGATGCGATCACACAAGTTCTTAATGCTGATGACAGGTTCAAATTCTTTTTTTAAACATCCGGTTTAAAGATATCCCCAAAGGAAGAAATCACAGGGGGTCAAATCCGAGAATGTGGTGGCCACTCCACCTTAAAATAGCGCCCGACAATTCCATCATCAAACAAGATTTTGAGGAATTGACGAGTGAGTAGAGCTGTGTGAGCGGGGACGACACCATCTTGCATGAACCAGGCCTTGTCAATTGCTTTTTTGGGTAGCTGTTGCGAATAATCAAGTTGAAAGAATTTCTGAAGAATGGTTCGATAGTCTTCACCCGTAACAGTAGCCGGAAAGAAATAGGGTCCAAACCATAGATATATAATTTGTTTATATTATTAGAATATAATATAATAATAATATATAATATAGTAGGAGTCATTGCTCTGTGGTCCAAACAGCCATTTACTAGACATGGTGTGATGATTACGGGGTGGAATTACATCCCAAATACGACAGTTCCATCGGTTCACAACGCCGTCTGTGTAAAATGTTGCCCCGTCAGAGAAGAAGAAGAGGGTTAAATCTTGAGGAAGTGTTTCCTGAAACACACGAACAGCTTCTTTTCACATAGTCAGCGAACAAGACGTTGGACGTCTTTCGTGTGGGCATTGGAACACTGTACGTTGTTGTTAAGCTTCCCTGTATTAAACGATCTGGCTGCGATAATGGGTGATTGCTTATTAGCAAAATAAAATTAAATTAGTGTATTCGACAGTTCTTGGTTAAACTTCATATTTCCAAATAACGTCAAAAATACTTATAGAATAATTTAAATTTTTGAGTAAATCAATTAATTGATTACTTAAAATTTCTATTTAAAAACTTACATAAGTTCTCTTTCAAATGATATAAATTTTATCCGTATCAGTGCAGTATTTCCGGAGATATAAGCATTTAGTTTAGGACACTTTTTGGGACACCAGGTATACGTGGATCAGTAGTAGCTATAGTTTTAGTCATTAATTTATAGTAAAAAATAATTTTAATCAGGGTACTCTTTGTCACTAAATTTATAGACATTTCCATGGAAGCATTACAGATCGACATCAATAACAGATATAAAATGACGTAAAAATTTGATAGCCTTCAGAAGTGTTTAAAAAGACTCGAAAACGGAACCCAGAGACATACAATATGACTGTGGTCAGTGGTGATTTCAATGCGACGTAAGACGGTGTTCTTTATCTCCACAAAAAAATTCATTTAAGGTCGCATATAAAGAACAGGTATAAAAGTGTCCTTACATCGCTATAAATTGCTCTATCTTCATGCATGTCTGTCACGCTTAATATGATGAAAGTCAATTTTGTCATTAATTTTAGATTGGTTTTAGTTGATGTGGCCTAAGTGATAACGTGACAGCTTCCTAAGTAGAAGATTGCAGGTTCGAGACCGACCGTGAATTACCTAATTAATAATCTATTTTGAGTTAGACAAGAATTGAATATCATTTTTTCTTTCTGTCGAAAATATAAATCCTAAACTTTGATACGGAAATATTTCTGATTAGAAAATTAGTATATATTAAACATTCTGAAAACTGATAATGTTTCCATTTTATTCTCATATCAAGTTAGACTACTCATAGTAGCATAGCACTATGTAGAAATGCGGAAAAATAATTTACTGTAGAATTCCAAAAGATCGCCAAAAATAATTAGTCAGAAAGGCTTTCCCTGGAAGCAGATAGGCATCTCACTAAAATGGGATCTGTCTTTCAGTGTGTCAAGAGGAAACGAGAACGCATCTTATGACTTACCGAATCTTGTTCATAAAAGCATTGCAAAACCAGGGTCGTGTTTTAATTTCCGATGAACTTCTTGTAATAATTATACCAAACGGACAAAATATATGAAACTTTATTGTAACACGTTCTACGTCTTATTTTACGAAACTCAGAAAATCGATTAAAAAGTAAATCGGCCGAACTTGTTATTTCCTGCATTTAAAGAAATGTTATCTCAAATATGTAAGCATTATAAAGCTGCTAAGATCAATCTTAACAGAGTACATTTTTCGTAGGCTCTGCTGCACATTCCACCATTATTACGACGATATATCCACAGTCCCCGGTTCTCCGTGAACATAGAAATACATATGGGCTATATTTAATTTACTACTCTATAAATTTCCAAGAGTTATAGAGCTATAGAGTTAATCGTTCATGCTACTCTTGCTAATCTGTGTGTATGTAGATAATCACATATTATTAATATATCGGAATCCATAATTCAAAGAATGCTAAAATCGTTTTTCTGAGTGTCCGGATCCTCCACTTTCACTTCCACATAGCCTGGTTGCACCTCAATCTCCACGAGTTCCTTTTCGATGTAGGCTGGACTGGATGGGTTGGGAACCCGGTTCCAAAATTTCCGCAATACGGGAGTTATAAAGACAGGATTTGTCCGCTGTTTCCCGTTAAAACCTATAAAAGCAAAAAAGTATTTATTATTCCATTCATATATTTTTGAAATAGCAAAAGCGGACAAATTTTCTATGAAACTAATTAGCTATACTGTATTGTATATTTTTATCACATCTGCTGCCTTCCAGAAGTCGTCGGCTTCGCCGTCATGCCTTTATTCTGAGGATTACTTAAAAGAGTGTGTTATCGGACTTCCAACAAAGCAAACACACTGCATATCGGTATATTTAATTGGTATTTGTTTTTAAAGTGCACTTTTATGGCCGATATTAGGAAAATTTACAAAGTATGCGCAATTTTTAATATAACCAATATCCAGGACAGTTACGCATGCAATACAAATAAAAATTTCATATTTCTGACAGCATGCATTTTGGCCGAATTAATCAATTCATTTAAATTCCTAAATACAAGACTAGCCATAAGAAACTGTTGGAATTCAAATTTTTCTAAAATTAAATTTGAAGAATTTAATAGAAAGTGTTTTTCGAACATTATATTTCAGTAAAACTGCTATTTACAATTTTAGGCATAATTATTCAAAATGCCATGGTTGACTTGGAGGAAATAGGGATGACTTGAAAAAGATATGACTGACTTCAAAGAAGTTGGGATGAAATGGAAGGAGCAAGGAGGGAAAAGAAGGAGCGTGGATGACTTGGAAGATGGAAAGGTGTCTTCAAAGGGCAGGAATAACTTGAAAGGGGCAGGGATGACTTGAAAGAGGGCGCACATGACTTGAAAGGATGAGAGATGACTTAGAAGAGGCAGGGATGACTTAAAAGAAGCAGATAAACCTTTAAAAGGACAGGAATGACTTGAAAGGAGCATAGATGACTTGAAAACGAGGGATACTCTGGACGGGAAAGAGATGATATAAAAGAAGCAGAGATGGAATGGAAGGAGCTTGGATGCCTTGGAAAATGCAGATACGTCTCCAAATGGGTGGGATAACTTGGAAAGGTCAGCAATGGCATGCCAGAGACATGGGATAACTTGAAAGGAGACGGCAATACTTAGAAGGGGCAAGGATGGCTTAGAAGGAGCAGAGATGACTTGAAAAAGACAAAAATAAGTTGAAAGAGGCAGGGAGGACTTAAAAGAAGCAGATATACCTTAAAAATGGCATGAATAACATGGAAGGAGCAGGAATTACATGGAAGGAGCAGGAATAACTTGGAAGTGGCGGAGATGACATGGAAGAAACAGGAATGACATGGAAGGAGCAGGGACGGTATGGAAGGAGCAAGGATGGCTTGGAAGTAACAGGGCACTTATTCATTAACGGGAGATATCTTTCAAGTACATTTCTTCCATAGAAATCGGATTCCGCAGCACAGCTATTTTAATTAGATTTTAATTAAAATAGCTGTGCCTCAGAATCCGATTTCTATGATTCTTCTCAAAAAGTGCACAGACTTCGATTTCATGAAAACAGCGCTGCATATTGTTTCGGTGTGCTGTGGATGACACAGTGGTGGCCATAGTAACAGTTGAAATCACTTTTTACTAAAATTAAATTTTAAGGTTTTAATAGAAAGTGTTTTTTAACTAATTTTAGTAAGCAAATATGTACAATTTTAGACGTAACATTTAGCCGAACAGGTGACAGCTAGTCGGATGGTGTGACCCAACAAACCACACATGTGAGGCGTCGAGAAGAGGGCCAGATCACCATCTTTCTTTTGGCAATGTTTAGTAATTATATTGCTAGTATTGTTCTTGAACAACAAGTTGAATATGTAGAGTTTTATTATATTCGCATGAAGGGCAATTTTTGCGTGTTTTATCGTTGAGTATGCATAACCAGTTTAAAGTCAGTTATAGGCTACTGCTGATTTTTGTGAAAACTTTTGTAATTGTTTAAACAGAGAAAGCACGTAATACCATATTTACAGATATTTGAAATATACATTCTTGCGTGGATAACGCCATTTCACATTATTTCACTTATCATATTTATTCTGATAAGCAGTAGGAAAGCAAACATTTTTGGCGCACTTCCCATTAATTGACTGTTCGACTTAGACTGAGGTAGGAATGAGGCCAAAACAACTCTACAACCTATATTTTCTTTGTGAAATGAGACGGTTAACAATACAATGCGGCTAATTACAACATTCTCACAAGATACGCAAATAGTACAGTTTAGTTGCACTTGGTATTTGCTACACGCATACATTCAAAGTTTTTAATAATTGCTTTAAAGAAACTCTGGAAGACCAATGTAGTTATTTTTCGAAATATTATCTATATAATTGAGGTGATGAGTATAATGGTACAGTAGATGGGAATAACTAGAACAGGTCAACCAGTTTAAATACTTGGGCAGTGCACTGACAAGTGTTGAATCGTGTGAGAAAGAAATCCGAATATGAATAGCAATGGCTAAAGCAGCTCTCAACAAGAACAGAATACTTTTAACTGAGAACGCAAGCCTGGATCTGAAAAGGAAGATAGTAAAAGCATTAGTGAGGGGCGTACTTCTGTATGGAGCATAGGCATGGACTCTGAAAGAGGCAGTTGTTAAGAAACTGGAGGCTTGCGAACTATGGTTCTGGCGGCGGTTAGAAAGGATGAGTTGGATAGAGTGAGTTTGAAATGAAGAGGTGTTGAGAAGTCTCCGAAGAACGGTCAGTGGTCGCTGGTCTGGACGATCCGTAAGCGTCAGAAAAGGTGAAAAAGTCATGTGCTACGCCATGACTGCCTGTTGAAAAAAATTGAGGGAAGAAAGGAAGGAGCAGGCGGAGAAAGGGGATGCTGGACGATCTAGAGGGGGGAAGACCGTGCGTTGCTCTGAAGCGGCTAGCCCAGGGCAGAAGGAGATGGTGGAATTGAAACCTGCCTTCTGGCAGACAACCAAAGAAGAAGAAAAAGTAGAAAATCATTTGTGCAAAAATATATCTTAGACACAGCTCCATTGAATAGTATTTCTTATTGGTTATTAAACAAATTGAATATAATACGAAGTAAAAAGAGGAAAACCAAGCTCAAGGCAAACATTTATAATCATAACGCGACCGGTTTCGCTTATCAA
>JAUYWV010137624.1:0-10754 GCA_032274565.1 Nematoplana nigrocapitula
CTTTGTATGCCCAAGTTAGATGTATCTACCGGCACGGCCTCTCAGAGGAATCCGTGTCGGTGGACTCGTATCTGAGGCACTGAGGGAGTCCCGGCTCCCCTGACGAGACCTGCTGTACAACAACAACGACAACAACAACAACAACAAAAACAACTTACTGCTTATTGGTGGAAAATCTGTCCAGAGTCACTCCCAATTTCTTTCCTATGCTGAACAGCCGATCCCAGAAGACGGGCTGGAATGTTGCGTTCAACTGTTTGCCGACCAGGCAAAAATACCGGGCGCCGAAATTATCGGACAGAGATTTCAGTATACGCCCCACTATTTCCGCCCTTTTTCCCGAGGACTGTTTCAGCTCATGGGTTTGGGGAAAGACTTTGTAGTAGACGTTGAACAGGTCGACCACTACATCGAAACGACGACCGCGTCTGTGGTCGACTGTGTCGATAAATTCTTTGAATTGCGTTAATTCTTTGGGAGTTGTATGAAAGTAGACGTCTTCACCCTAAAGCGTAAGTACAGTAATTGCAGAATTATTGATAATTCACTTCTGTCAAGGCGGCGAAAATGAATTTAGCAATATAGAAATTTGATTTGAACTACTGTACACTCAATCAGATTTAGCATAACTGAAATCCAATTTCAAACTTCCGACGAAGTCGCGTCTCGGTGTAAAATATTATATGACGTATAGTTCGTGATGTGTTATTACTATTTTTCGTGTATTATATGAATACCTAATACACGCAAATTTGACAACTGTATTAAAGTTTTCTGATAGCTTAATTACGAATTTTATCACGCCTGTTCATGTTTTGAAAATTCAACTATATTTTCCTCTAAACACTATTTATACTACCTTTAACAGTAGTCTGGTATCACGCACACTGAGAATGCAAACTATGAACAACAGTAACGTGTACTGTTCAAATATTTACCACGATAATCTTGTCATAAAACTCCGCCGCCAGATTTTCCATTTCACCATTGCTAATCTTCAAATCTTCCATGTATTTTCCGCAGCTTAAACAGTTCTGTCTGAAAAACAAAAAAGTCACAGAAATTGCAATTAGGCTAGGGCAGGCTTTCACGGAGAAATGTGAAACGCGGCGGTACATACGAACTAATAAAACTGTGCATTTGTCCACTCCATTTTTCACCAGGAAGCCTGAAAAAGTCGTTCAATGCACTGTGAAAATATAGTTTTTCAAATTCGAAATAAGATTTTAGAAACGTTTGAAAATCGTCTTATTTCTAAAACTACTCCAGTTAGCAAAATCCTATTGGTCAGCGTAACGAAACAGCATTTGAATCAGCAAAATCCTATTGGTCAGCGTAACGAAACAGCATTGGTCAGCGTACATCGATTTCCTCCAATCGAAATCAATTTTTGTTCGGTAGCTAAGTATAGCTGCCAGCGTGCATCGATTTTAACCGAAATCCGAATGAGCTCTAGCAGCAGATATTGATCGAAGGACAAAACCTACTACAGTGAATTGCATTGCATGAATATTTGAATATACGGTATATTGTATGCCGTACAGATCAGCACTATAACAGAAGACCGAATATGTTCGTCAAAATGACAAACGCAATGAAATTAGCAGTTTGCGGGGCACACTTGATAACAAGGCAACCATTACGCTAAAAGACATCTTCGTATGACTACTTGTTGCCTGCGAAAATTTGCGAAAAAGTGCTTCTTTTAAGCTCATATAATGAAAGATATCTACGTGAAATGCTAAGAGTATGTTGCCTGTTAAATATACGGGATAGATCCTTAAAAAGCGGCCTTTTTTCTCCAAACTTTGCTATAAAAATTTGCGACAGAAATATTCTTATTAATAATTCAAATTGTTGTTAATCGATATCTGTACAGTTTGATTGCTATACATTTATTTTTTAAATTTAAATAAAACATATAGCTCAATTCATAATTTTCGCTATGAATAACCAAGAAAGGATTTATTTATTTATTACTTCCTGTAAGAGTAATGCCATGACTGGTGTTCCAAACACGTGATTTTATTTCAAATGCACTAGGAGAAGAAACCATTTCTTGATTCAAAGAACGTGGAGCTTCTACGGCAACCCGTTTATTCTCCAGATACAAACGTGTGTACCCGTTACATTTTCCCGCAGACGGAAATGCTTAGGAAGGACGTGGAATTCAATAATGTACAAAGTCTTACACAATTTCTGGATGAATTCTTCGAAAATAATATGTGCAATACAATGGCTCACGAGCTGAAAAAGTTGAAATTGCACTGCAATGCAATAATTAACAACGACGGTGATTATTGTATGTAGATTGTATGTAGAATCTATAAAGACGGTTGTGTACTTATTGTGCACTTATTGTTAGATATATACTGTTGAATATTTAAGGATATATACAGTTTGGACAAAAAACGCCGCTTTTTAAGGATTACATTTACCTTGGCCATTTTATAACCTGTAAAATGTGGAGGTTGTTTTTCTGCCGACCCCTGTATCACCTGTGTTCAGGGTGGTTTATTGACTTATTTTATCCGGGAGAAAGGGCAACAAATATTTTTTTAGGTTTTATTTTTATGAAATTGGTGGAAACAATGGCTAAATGTTTTTTTCATTTCAATGAACTAGGTGGAAAAATTGACAAATTAATACTTTTGACAGTTTTTTTATGAAACAAGTGAATAATTTGCAGAAAATATTTTGCTGTTTAAGTTTTATATTTTATGGAATAAGTAAATCAAAATTGGTAAAACTATTTTTATGAAATAAGTGAAAAAATGACAAAATATGTGAAATAGTTGACTAGTGGTTTTCTTTTTTCTTTGAGTTTGTGTATTTCGCGCATTGTACTGTTAATATTATTGTAAAAATTTAAAACGTAAATGTATTAAAAGATGGCCAACTAGATCATGGAAGTGCCTTTGGTTAGCCTTTTATTTTTTTGAAAAGAATAAAATCTATTTTTATTAATTATTTTAGTCTCCTCAGTTTTATTGATTTTCCATTTACTTTACATTACGCGGGTAATTAATCGTGAATATCTGCAAAATACGTCAGATTTTTTAATAACAAGTAGAAATTTATTCAACTCGTTGGCGTCTATGTGATTGTGCATTTTTAGAAATTTCGGTCCCGTAGTTTCGGAGGAGTATCGAATCGAACATACATACTATATACATACATGGATGGATGGAGTTGAGTTCGTGGGGAAATTTGATAGGAAGATGGCACTGCTGTGATAGAAGATGTACCAGCTTAGGGCAGACAACTCTCACCATGTAAAGGTGACATCGGACGACTTAGTTGAGGAATGAGCCCGAACAACGTTAACGGGTGCTACTGAAGTACAGCGCTTTGACTGCTGGACAGAAAACCACCGCCACGAGGAGATGCCTGCATGGGTGTGGACAACAAACTTCGCATCAGTACCCATGCTGTATGAATTTTGTATTGAATTATGGCACATTTGTTCGAAATTGTGGTGCACTTTTTCAAGAGTTGATTTCCCTTGTTTAGATTGCTTACTGGTGCGTTGATGATGCGAGGAGTAGAAGTGAGACTTAAAAGGATTAGCTTTGGTCTATCGATTTTCCAGCTACAGTGGCAAAAGATATGCCTAATTCACTCTGCCAAGAGATGGACTCATAATTTCATCATACTCAAGTATATCTGTATATAAAAAGATTCTATAAATCACGTTCAATCATAAATTTAGACAAATCTTACGAAGAATAAGTTTGGATGAAGGATGTTAATTACATAATGCTGCACTTTTGCTTTTGCATATGTATATTTGTTTAAGGGAAGTTTAAACATTATTTCTGTTGTATTTTTACAACCATTTCATTTATTGCTAACTGTTAAATGAGTAAAGCTTAAAAAATCAATTTTTACTGGATAATCAGAGCATATTTTCTTGGCGTCTTTGTCCACTAATACTTTGCAAGTTGGGATAACAATGTCCTACAGTATTTGTTAACCGTAGATTAATGTCTTCCGGACTTCATAAATGATCATTTCACATAAGAAAACTTTGTACAAAACATTGAATATGCGATTTTTTAATTACAACATACAAAAAATATTTTCTAAATACCCTTACGACAGTTTTATATCACGTATTTCAAACCTACTTCTTTTGTTTTTCTCTGCAAACCAGCCTCATATACTTTGTTTTTATATTTTTCGTCCTGCTGTGTATCTTTCTTCTACACCAAATGGTTTGCCCCATCTGCGAAATCAAACGCTCGGCCATTTCACCAGATGCTAGGTCCGCTACGCACTGTCTGAGCATTGAAATAAATTTAGGATAATGTGTTTTACTGTTCAGCAGCACAGACGACAACATAACATTGAATCTTCTCTAAGTTTGGGTAATTTATCCTGAAGATGATATTTATTCCAGGGAGAAAAACTCCACTATTCAAACAAATGAAATAGCACGAAAAATGAAATTGCTTTAGTCACATCTTTATTAGTCGATGTCGTAACACATTCGATAAAAATCAAACTTCAAATGAATCATTTTTCATGCATTATGTGTTTAGTAAACACACCTTTTTATCGGGAATTATATCCGGTGTTGACTGACAATTTGTTGAATAGACAATTTTCATTTTTATTTAATTTATAATACTTGTGTGTATTAAATTAATTGTGATAGGTGTTTATACTACTATTATAGTAGCATGCAATGAGGACTCTATCAATTTGCGATATTGCATGTTCGAAAAGATATTCACGTCCAGCAGACCTTTTTGGGGTTATTGCTGTAAATATCATACGCCACAACAATCATGTTCGACGAACGGACTCGTGTCCTAGTGGTTAAATAGTTCGACTGCTGTGCACTGGGGTATAGGTTCGAATTCTACCCAGTACTGACGAAAGGCAAAATCTCCGAAACTGATCTGCTGGTGAATATCTCGTCGAACATGCAATTTTGCTCATTTCATTCCCTAATACTAACGTTGCAACGCTCAAACTTCTTTCTAGACATCCTACTGCATTATCTGAGATGTTGTCCGAAATCTGGGATGCGGGTTCTTCACCTCGCGAGGATAACACTCAGCACCACAATTATGTCCCATAATATGTGGTCGTCTGGTATTTCAGACAAGCGCAGAAATTGCAGTCCGCCGTAAAACAGCTGATGTTAGTTTCCATGGGTTATCTAACATTTACTTAAACGTTATTACGACGAAAACAATCCCCTCCTTTGGAAAAAATTGTGGAAAAATGCCTCTTCCTGCCTTCTAAAGTAGCTATCTCTCAGCAAAAAGGCATCAACTCTTCTCTACTGGGGCCCACCACATTGGGTGGCAAGGGCCCTGTTTGGATAAGAGCCCAGCTTAGGCAGGAAATGTCATTCATATCGATCTGGCACTGATAGCGTCGTCTGATTGGTCAGTTTGCAGTCGACTGTCCTCTCGTGCATGCAACGCTGAACAGTGTGAAGACAATTATTGTTGTTGGAGGGGTAGATGAACGCAGATAAGCTGTTTGGCGACTGACTGTTTTCTACTTACTTCTTGATTATATAAATATCAGTTAGATTTTTAATTCCAATTTACAAATATTCCAAAATGTTATTCATAACAACACTTGCATACGTAACTGCAACGGGCCACTGGTCAATAATTATTATCAGTACTCAACATATTGTACTTTGACTCACCTTGTCACCATTTCAACTAGTCCCAAAGTAGGCCATCGAAGTCAATGGAAGTGTGGTGCCGATCTCCTCGAGAATAGAGGCGTTCGTCCTACGGTGTGTCCAGGCAACGCCTAGCATTCTCCTCCAACGCCACATCTTGAATGCATTGATTTTCCGTTGTTCGCACTTCTCGTTGTCCAGGACTCGGACTCGTACATGACAATAGGGAAAACAAGTGCATTGACCAGATGCTTCTTCGTTTCAGTCCTGATGTTCCTCCGGTCTTTCTATATGTTTTTTAGTGCAGTCATTGCAGATCGCCCCACTGTTAGTCTCCGTCGAATCTCATCTCCACATTCTCCGCCTTCTTCTATTAGTGACCCGAGAAAACTAAAGTCCTTGACAATTTCAATTTTATCATTTCCTAGTATAAATTCTTGTAGGTTTTCTGTTGCCATCACTTTGGTTTTCTTAACATTGAAATATAGACCTGCCTTTGCACTTTCCCTTTTTATAGTTTCTATTAATTCCCGGAGATTTTCCTTTTCCTGAGCTAGTAAAGTAGTATCATAGTCATATTTTAGGTTGTTTAGCTTTTCTCCTCCTATTCTTATTCCAGCTGCTATGTTTAGTAAAGGCTTGTTTAGTCATGGCAATTCTTGTTTTTATTTCCTCATGGCATCTATACCATTCGATGTGATAATTGCACCTAGGTATTTGAAGCTTTTCATTTGTTCTATTTCTTTATTTTCTAATTTTATGTTCATCTCATCTGCTGCCCCCGGACAAACGCGGTCAAACAATGTATGTTTGGAACTCATAACGCGACCATGGGCGTGCTTGGTGCTTTCCCGTCAAAAGTGTTATCGCTGGCCAGGCATTCCCTCTAGGCGTGCTCTTGGGCGCCGTGCCTCTACGACAAGTTCACCGAGCGAGGCGGTCTTAGAAGAAGCAAGGCTGAGGGAACTAAAGGTGCGGAAGCGAAGGGATCTGGAGAGTGGAGCACGAGAAGTGTCTGAGGGTCAACGAAAAGAACCCCAGGAAAGAACTGGTGAGCAAAACAGTGAGTGAGACAGAGACTGAAGACTGAAGGATGGAGAACACGGACTACAGAAGAATGATACGAAGTTGGGAGGGGGAGAGTATGGGAGATGTGAATTCCCGAAGATGAGAGCCCTTAGAAAAAGAGGGTAGAAATGAAGGTGGAGTGTAAAGGGACATAGGGAGAAGTCGCAGAAGATAACCGAAAGCGGGCGTTAAAGAGGTTGAAGAGAGAAGAGTATGACGTGGATATATTTACGTGCGGGTCAGCAAGAGAAGAAAGGAATGACGTTGGAGTCGGATGTGCGATAACATACGCACCAGAGATAAACGTGGGCATAAAGGTACCAGCGGAGAAAGTTTTACTTTTCGTTTCAGGCGGAGATGATTGCGATGAAGGAAGCACTGAGATGGTTGAATGAGCACAAAGCGGAATGGAGAAAAGCGAGAGTGGTGTCGGATAGTCAGTCGAGTCTGAGGGCATTGGAGAATAGAAGGGGAAAACAGGAATGATCTGATAGACGCGGTGGAGAAGGAGTTGGTGAGGATGAGGAGGGTAGAGGGAGGGCAGACAGAGCGGCAGAGAGATCGGCGAAGATTGAACAAGAGGGAACACTGTGCAGCTATGATGGGGTAAGTGGGTTTCCGGTATGTTGGTTTCCGCTAAGTTGGTTTCCGGTAAGTGGGTTTCCGGTAAGTGGCTTGCCACCAGAGAGGGAGGCAAAGAATGAGGAGCAGGAATAGAAATGGCACTGACATGAAATAGAAGAGAGAAAAAGCGAGCAATGTAAACGAGGAGAATGCTATGTATAGAAGTGAAAATAGACATATACAGTAGAGTAAAGAGAGTTTGATCTGAGAAGGAAGAAAAGAGGTCTGAATAGATGAAATTAAGCAATAGGAGAGGGGAATGTGAAAACTGAGAAAATGTTGAAGATATTGGAATTTAACCGATGGCGAAGTGGAAAGAGGAAAGATAAGAAAGGAAGTAAAGAGAATATGATAGTGAGGAGATTCTATAGAAAGTGTCTGGAGAATAACGGGAAAATATTGTTTTTATTCACACTGGAACGGTACAAGTTAACCGCTTTGTTTTCAGTAGATTGTAGAGAAAACCATCAGAAATGCTAATGAGAAGAGGAGGAGGTAGCGGAGAGGAGAAATGGTAGACGCAGAAAAATGAGATGAAGGTGATTGTAGATTGGAAAAATTTAATTGTTTATTTCTCGAATGGGATGCAATAACTTCAGTTTATAAGTAGTAAACCTGTTTGCAATGGTGTATACGCGATCATAAGATGCAAGCCACTATACATCGAAATAGCGATATACTGTAGTGGCAAAGAGAAATTACTTGAGTGCTTTCGCTTCTCTCCCGCACTTTTTAGACCACGTCGCTGATATAAAGAAGCTGCGCGGTGGTGTGGTTTTCGTTGATGAAATCCCCAAGAGTCCGATTCTCCGCAGAATACTTCGCGAACGCCTCTGACATGCCCATGGAACAATTTCGATATTTCATTATCCACATTTCAGGCATCCCGACAATTCCTACCTTATTTGTCTTTTGTTGTTTCTCCCGTTTTTCATCCCACTATTGTTGGGGTTTCTATATGTTTTGTTTTAAATATTTTTGCTAATATTGTCTATGGAATTACTGCCATCATAAAGTCATTTATTTTATATTTGAAACTTTATTCATAATTATTGTAAATCTTTGAACTAACGATTATAAATAATGTCAACATCGAGGTAAACACACGAGACATAAATTTGATTATTGAAACTCTACGTTGTAATAACTCTACAAAGCAACACCAAATAATATGCACAGAATGGGACGAAGGCACTATTTCAGATAGAAGAGTACGTACGATTGCACAAGAGTATGGAAATGTGACAAGACAAAGTTTTGCGAGATAGGAAGGTAGTGGAAGGCAGAAATCCGACACCAGATTTATTCTGAAAAATCGTATAAGGGTAGAAATTGAAATTGACCCACACCTAAGCTGTCGAAAGCTTGCGGAATTGTATGATGCCTGCCGACAAATGATCTTCCACATACTTAGAGATGACTTGGACCTGAAGTCTGTATGCGATAGATACGTTCGTCCATACCACCTGACTCCTGTCAGCACAAAGAACGAAGAGTTGCCTGCTGCCGAGAAGCTTTGAGGACATTCGCTACACGAACAATCAGAAGGCGACTTGCACAACAGATGAGAAGTGGTTTTACGTCAGGCCAATGGGTGCTCCCTCTACGCGCACTTCTTGGATTACACCAGATGGCGATGTGCCCACAACTCCCAAAAGGTCTCCAATGGAAAAATGTTCATGAGTCTGGTTGCCACAAACTTCGAAGGATTCAGCTTTTTCAAGGTATTTCCTAGCCAGCAAACTGTGAATTCAGAGGTTTACTGTGAATTCTTAGAACAAATTCGCATACTTCTCCACCTACGAACTGAAGCAGGATGGTGTAGCAGTATTGTGGGAGAATGCAATAATCCAGCATGACAATGCCCGACCACATGTCACACAAGCGATTAGAGACTTCATTGGTTCCAAAAAAGCTGTCCTCCGCTTCTGCAAGCTCCTCATTCTCCCAACACTAATCTCTGTGACAGATATATTTTCCCCAAACTTGAAATGGAAAGATACCAAATGAACATACCGACAGTAAGAGAACTGGAGAACATTCTCTCCGATGCACAGAGTCGCAACACAGATGCGATGATGAGGAGAGAAGATGATGGCCCACTACGAGGAGGTGGTCGCTAAGAATGGAATACGTGTATCATGTTCACTCTTGACTCAGATGTAACTGTTTCATTGTTCCATTGTGAATATAAGTCATTTCGTAACATTTAGACAATTAACAATTTTGTTATTTGGAAAACGAACGTTTGTTTGTTACAGTACAACCAATAATATCAAAGCAAAATATGAATTTTAGAATTATAAACCTATTTGTTTTCTAGTACAAATATATGAATCAAAATATAGTTTAGTAAATTGTCATTATAGTCAGTACAATTGATTAGTTAAAAAACATACATACTATTTTAGTTAACGCTATACTATATAAAAAATACAAGTGCTTAGACGAGAAAAACTTGGTCAAAATATTCGAACATGGGCAAACGTACATGTTTAGTGGTAACTGTCAGTTCGAAAAGCGTACCATAGAACGGCAGTGCATTGACAAGCAGCAAACTAATGCATTCTCATCAACCTTGTGTTATTTAGAGAGCAGTACCATGTCGCGTAATATACAGAAACTTGCTGATAAGTAAATTGGCTGCCATCATCTAATCCTGCTAAGCTGCATTTCCGAGTGACTAAATTATGTACTGTAAGCAAGCTGAATTACGATAGTGTATGGCCGAGTGAAATTCGAAGAATTACATCTGAAAACAAACTCCTTCCACCCCTTGACTAGGACAGGCCACAAATCTTTGGTTACTCATATCGAATATTCGACACCAGCGTGTATATCTGTCATACGTCACTAGTGGTGACCACAAGGCTCAATTTAATAGACGAGTATCTCTTCATTCTGACTACACTGTAAATCTATTCTTCTTTGTGTGCAATCTTCAGTGTAGAAGCTCGGCGGCCGATGATGAAAACTCCCAAGACAGCCTTCTCTAATTCTTCCGATGTTGTGTCAACGTTTTCAGCTCACTGTAGGTCTTGCCACACCACTCTGTCAAGTCATCTATCCAGCATCGTCGGGGGGCTCCTCCATATCTCGTGCCGGCCATCGATCCTCCAGTATGGTCAGTGATAGTTCGCCCGTATTTCCCCTCACCATATGTCCAAAGTACTGGAGCTTTAATTTGGATACGTTTCGCATCAACTGCATTTGAGTTCCCACATCTTCGAGGACTGAATCGTTGGTTCTACAGTATGTTCCCTCCAACTAACTCCAAGCATTCGGCGCCAGCACTACATTTCTATGCTGTTAATTCTATTTATGTCGCTTCTTTGCTAAAGAGAGTAGTACAAGGTTCCTAGGACTGCAAATTCAATCCAACCTGAAATGGGATATACATGTGAATAAT
>JAUYWV010137635.1:0-10754 GCA_032274565.1 Nematoplana nigrocapitula
AGTTAATAAAAATGCATAGATTATATGTGTGGGAGTTTGCTTTCATATCGAGTCCGCTTACTTATTGAAGCCCCCTCATATTGACTAAAGACTTTCCTTTTCATGTTGATGGCATTCCCGGTCGGGGGAACGCGTCACCCGCCCGACCTCTCGGAGGAGGGAAATAACTCTTGGGCCATCCTCGACCAGAAGGGCAGGGCTGTCCAGAAGATAGCGGGTGTCCTGGTGCAGTCGGAGGATTCTGCTTTCCCGATGCGGTACAGGCACGTCTGTATAGGATGGGGGAGTGCCCAGTACGAAGCTGGGCCAACGAAATTTACTCTCCTCTGGTGGTTGTGCCGGTGGTAATGCGGTTGAGTCCATTGGCCGTGCAGTCGCGATGAGTGCACAGTGCGGGTTCTCCTCATAGGCCAGGTGATTGCGCTGTAGGGCGTATTGCGCCGACCTCAGGTCGATCTCATCTGGTTTGCTTGGTGTCTGATAAGCTGAGCTGTTGTCCTAGATAGATGTAGTCATTCACAAGTTTTATTTCTTCACCTTGCACTTCTACTCTGCTATAGGTGGAACTTTGTTATTGCACATTAATTTTATTTTCGCCAAGGTGATTTTCAACCCCATTTTATCTCCTTTCCTGTAGGTCTAATAGCATCAATTTTGCAAACAAATATGAAACGCTTCCGCTAGCTAGGACTGCAACCAAAGAAATATCACTTGCACAAAATGATCAAATCGAATCCTGTCATCATTGCCATGGAACCATTACAGATCGCATATCAATAACAGGGATCAAATGACATAAAGATTTGGCAGTCTAAAGAGACCCTAAAAACGAAATCTGTTCTCCCATAGTGTTAGTTTAATGACGGGCAGCGCACTGTGCTTATATTTCATTGGAGCGGGCTTGAGACATTTGACCATCTAACTGTTGACATACCATGTGCTGCTGTGCAAGGGTTTTTGCGCTGTCATCTGCGCAGGATGTTGTCACGAAGTTGCGATTAGTGCATTGATGAGTTGTTTCTGCATTTTGATGTACTCTCATTCTCTTGGCAGCAAGTGACTGGGAGCCGATTTTGTTGCGATGTCCAATCACTTTTTAACTTTAGAGTAATTGAAATTTTGCGATTATATAATTTGTCACAACAAATCCATCAATAAATCAATAATGGGAAATGCAATTTTGACTGTGGTGTCTGTCTATGTGTTCGCTATGTCATTCTAGACAATTAATCAAAGAGAGCTGAATTTTTGGGTAGCTACACTTTGAATGGCCGGGGCAAGTCATGCACTATTTTCAATATGAATTATCATTTACATTCTTATGAGCGTCATAGATTATGTTTCAATAATCCGTTTTAGACTACAAAAACTTGATACATCACTTTTATACCTATACACGATATGCGATCAATACTGAAATTTCATGGAGATAAAGTACACCTCACGTCGCAGTGAAATCACCACTGACCACAGTCATATTGCATATTCCATTATTGATTAATTTGTGGTAACAAATTATATGCAAATAATCTCCCAATGTCAATTACTGATTCGCACAAAATTTCCACATTTGTAAATAGCCTAATAGTAAAAGAGACTGTAGAATTCCAGAACAATAGACAATTAATAAAGACAAAAAATCAGAAAATTATCACATTAATTTTAAAAAACTATTGAATAACATTAAAATTATAATGTTGATATAGTGATTGTAAATTGCGACAAATGGTTCCTAGTCATGGGCTGCCAAGAGAATGGGAGTGCATCGAAACAACAACAAAAAACTCAACAATACACTGCTTACCTTAAAAGCAACTGCACATCATCTTGAAACCATGGCTGTGAAAACAAAATATCACACAGTGCACTGTCCATAAACAATTAGATGCTGCACAGATGTTTCAAGCCCACTCCAATGAAACACCCGCACAGTGTATGGCTGGTCATACAGCAAACAAAATCATGAGATATACTGCAAAAATCCAGTACAATAAATCTTTACATCATTTTAGATCTATTAGTGATATGTGAACTGTAATGCTCCCATGGAAATAGTGATGGCATTCTATTTGAACATTTAATGCAAGAGATATTTCTTTGGTTATATATATATTCAAAGCTAGCGGATGTGTTGAATATTAGCTTTGTCATTTGATTATATATAGTATATTCCAAAAAATATAATTAGTATACTTTAATGCACTGTTTTATACTGTGACAGTCATGTCTGATAATAAGCAAACTTTTTAGATACTTGTGCATCTATATATTTGTTTAAATGTTTTTATGAGTATTATTTTATTTTTTGGGTGCCCTTAATGGGCTGGCCCTGATAAGGGCTGTTATTATATTCTCAAATGATTTATTAATAAATCATCAATATTGGGTGTTCTTGCCCTATGATCGATACTATTAGACATATTTAACACAAGATTGTGTAAATACTCTTGCAGAATAATTTCCCAGTCAAAAACCAACAAGTATTGAAGTTCTTCAAGATTTTGAGATCCCATAGATAAGTTTTTAGCATAAGAAGTACCAAAATGTGCTCTATGAGATTTAGATCGGGAGACTTTGCTAGTCAAGGTAGCAACCTAATATTTAATTCCGCAAGAGTATTATTCGTCACAATCAGGGATGTGATTGCAAAATGAAAAAAAAATGGAAGTACTTTTTACAAGCCCCCCCCCAAAGAAAAAGTATTAATAATTTTGAAAATGTATTATTAAATTCATTATTCAACTATTTATACTTCAAAACAATTGTAATTTAAAAAATGAAAATTTTAGTTTCAAAATCATGAATTGATATTTAAAACTGAATTACAAAAAAAATTGTAAGTTCTATAATAGTGTTCTATAGCGTGTTATGCATATCAGAATATAGGTGCAACCAGTTACGAAAAAATGAGTATGTAATGTAAGTAACAGATATACATTGCATAATGTGTGATAAGTATATATGATTAGATTATGTACATGAAACTTAGATTGAAGTTAAATATAATCATTTGTTAGCAAGTTGCTGCAACATGGCAATGCGAGTCCTTTTTTCTGAAGTAGAAGATGGCGTTCCTTAATTTTCTTCACTCTTGAATCCATACGAGCCTTGAATTCCTTCTTTGATTGCAGAGAAGTCTTCAATTCCATATGGTTGGAGTGGGGGCCCTATGGTCGGAGTGGGGGCCCCTATGGTTGGAGTGGGGCCCCTATGGTTGGAGTGGGAGCCCCATGGTTGGAGTGGGGGCCCTATGGTTGGAGTGGGGGGCCTTGGTTGGAGTGGGGCCCCTATGGTTGGAGTGGGGGCCCCATTATACAATGTGATTTACAAAATTACAACAACAAATGAAACTATATGAAGAAAATACAAATTAAACAAATTTACATCAAAAGAAAATACACAAAGAAAAATAAATATTGGATAAAAAATTATTTATCGTTTTATTGGTACATATACAGTGAACTCTATGAAAATTGGTACTACCCCCCTATTAAATAAAAAATATTTTTGGACTATTTGGAAAAAGATTAAAAAAAGTTCTAAAAAAACGGAAAAATCACATCCCTGTGTTATAATTTTAGGAGACCAATATCGCAAAGCACAGGAGCATACAGGAGACTACAAGAAAAGGAAGGCGAAAAGAGGAAAAAGGAATGAGATGAAAGAAAAGGGGAGGAGAGAGAAAAAAACAAGAGAAAATAACATGATTCGTTAAAATAAGTTTAGTTATAATTACCCTTAATATAATATTTAAGACGACCTTTTATTCAATAAATAGTCAGATAAATCCGTCTTTAAATCTACTTCACAAATTAATAATTTTGTATATTTTGCATAGAAAACCACGTTTCTACATAAAACACCGCATATCTGCACAAAACATCGCGTTTCTGCATAAAACACCGCGTTTCTACATAAAACACCACAATTCTGCACAAAACATCGCGTTTCTGCATAAAAAACAGCGTTTTTGCACAAACATCGCGTTTATATATCAAATACCGCATTTTTACATAAAACAACACGTATCTGCATAAAATACCACGTTTCTGCACAAAACACCGCGTTTTTACATAAAACAACGTGTATCTGCATAAAACACCGCATTTCTACACAAAACACCGCATTTCTGCACAAAACATCGCGTTTTTACATAAAACACCGCGTATCTGCATAAAACACAGCGTTTCTACATAAAACACCGCGTATCTGCACGAAACACCGCGTTTTTACATAAAACAACGCGTATCTGCATAAAACACCGCGTTTTTGCACAAACATCGCGTTTATATATCAAATACCTCGTTTTTACATAAACATCACGTATCTGCATAAAATACCACGTTTCTGTACAAAACACCGCGATTTTACATAAAACACCGCGTATCTGCATAAAATACCACGTTTCTGCACAAAACACCGCGTTTTTACATATAATACCACGTTTCTGCACAAAACACCGCGTTTTTACATATAATATAGTACATGTTTCCAGGGTTACAATCCACCTTTTCAATATCATCATTATCAGTTTTAACAATCGAGTGAATAGGTTTTTTCGAGTGGCATACTTTGCAAAATAATTTTTTCTTGAACAATTTGCACATGTCTTGTTGTAAGCTGGGCATTGTCTTATTTTGTGATTGAGAACCACAGTACTTGCAACTTGTAATATCTGAATTCGAGGAATATTTACGAGAATTCGAGGAATAGTGTATTTCATCGTCTTTTCCAGCCTGTACGCTTGATACGCCGACGAATTGCTTCACCACTTCTAATTGTTGAACGAAACTTTGGATTTGATGGATACTCATATCACAAGTTGTCAACTTTTCTAGAACCTTTTTTCTTATGTTCAAATTAACGACATCAGCGCCCTCGATATTTTATCATTATTCCCACCTTATTAATTCTAATAAAATCGCAATAGCTATCAATTAAACTTGACATATTTTACTGTTTACAGGATTTTGTAGAACCTTAATCTTAAAGATTCTCAGCGTTTAATCTATTACTTTGATATTGATGTCTCAAACTGATCAAACTGTTATTAACTTAAAAATAAGATAAAATACTATCGGAGGTACACAGCTTCGCTCGGGAAATACGTAGGGCAATAGAATATCAGGAAAAAAAACAATTTTTAAAGTAAATAATTTATTCTGATTATTCAGTGTAAAATAGAATAAGAGCAATTATAAAATACGACTTTATTGTGAATCGATTTCGGCGCCGACCCTTCTTCAACAGAATTGATTCAGTAGGGAAAAGCAGAGAGGAGAATTATGTATGTTGAGAAACACTTTCTTTGGATCAAATCGGGGTCAACCCAAGGGGGGGGCTAATGAGTTTAAATACTGCCTAGTCATAAATAAACCACAGTAGAAGTGACCTCTTGAAATGTAACCAATTCTACTTATAAATTCCGAGGTATAATATTCTCAAATTTGTTAGTAGTTAAATAAAACCGTAGGATCTTTTTAAAATATAGTATGTTTTTACCTGGTTTTTCGTTCTATTATAAGATAATTAATGAAAATTAAAAATGTATATAAAAACAGGTAAAACATCCTGCTGATTCCAAATCTGCTTTTAATTTTGCTCTGGGATCAAAACGTTCAAAATTGATGCGCAAACACACTCAGAGACAGCTCTACTTTATATATACTGTATATATATAGACTAGTACTTTTACTCTTACCAAATTACAACTGCATTCACCGACACTTAATTTTCGTAAGTTTTTCATACATATAACGACCTACTTAAAGTAAATTCTATACTATATGCTCAACTCAAATAGCACAAATTTATTAGGTAGCTTGCACTGTAAATAAAAAGGAACTGTTAGGTAAATCTCTTTAGATCTAATTATTTTATATTGATCAACCATCTCAGGTTATAAAGAAATTACAGTATTCTATTTTTGTGGAAAGAATGAGTATAATGGTTTTAAACAAATAATCTCAAATAATCTATGATTTAGAGTAAAGTAGTCGAATAGCTAATATAAAAATAAGAGTATTTCTAAATTTGTTCGTATATACCTGCATAAAATAATATGAAATACATAAAAAATATCAAAGACTTTATGGGCCTAAAGTACTGAGGTATGTTGGACTGTCAATTTCATTTCGAGTTATTTTATATGAATTATTCTAGTAAAACTATAACTTTAATAGATCACTTATTTACATAAAGTTTTCATTTAATATCTCTTATTTATTTAAGTAGTGTAATTTTATCAGTAGGCATAAAATATATTATAGTAGTTTTGATCATGAATCACTTGTTATTAAAAAAACTTCTATTTGCATTAGTATACATACTGAATTTTTGAAGCAGTGGTTTTAAATCCTTGAAAAGTGTTAATGCCTTAATCAAATCCTTTTCAGCTTCCTTTGGATAGGTATACTAAAAATATAGAAATAATTTAACTGTTTAGTTATTATAAAATATTGCCAAATAAAACATGTCTATATCAAACCAAATATACTGTATAGTTGATATAAGTAAAAATTTACGAAGGAAGTAAAATATGGACTAATTTTAATTCAGTTTTACAGATATTAATTATATTCTAAATAGAACAAGTACTTGAAAGATAGTAACAAATAATTTACTAAATTAAACACTTATTTTTTTCCAGTAAATTTAAATACCTTATTAGGATAATAATACAGTACTCACTGATTATTAAACCCATGGTTTATATGCCCACCCATTTATAAAGGCAAATTCCACCCAGTCCTGATTTACAGAGGTATATGAATGATCAAAATACATGCTACAGTTTTAAGTCCGTCTGAATAATAAGCCCAGAAATGTCCATCCCGAGGTAGGATTATCAAGTGGAGACTACTATAATATGTAGAAATAAATAAAATTAAGCGAAATTTAAAACTCCAGTATAAATGTATATTATTTATACAATTATTCTACCAAATATATTTTTAATAACTAACTATATTGCACTACATAAATGCACATTAGTACATATTTAAAATTACAACAAAAAACTTATGAAGATTTGTAATAGTATTATAAAAATTGGATCAATAATAATAATAATAATAATTTTTAGTTTTTTATTTGCCACCCGGGCTTAAATTAACAAATAACAGGTTTACAAAATAAATAGAAAGGGAAATTTGTTCGGTCAGGCTAATGGAGTAATTATAAACATGTAACCTTGATATAAAAAATATGTAACAGCTGTTTGGGAACGAAATAAACACAAAAAGCTTCGAAATATAACTATAAAACAAACGAAAAAACAACAATAAAAGCCTTTTAAATATCGAACAAATATCGAAAATATCCCTTAAAATGGGGAAACAAAATTAAACTAAACAATCTTATCAGCCTGAACCGAACAAATATTAAATAAAAGTTATTATTTTTTCTTTTGATCCAACCTAAACAAAGCCCCTGGTATGGCTAGGGGTATCAGAGGAGAACTTTTTATACTATTATCTTTTATTATATTTTTAAAATAAAAGAATATATAAAGATAACATTCTTAAAATTAAAAGATTCAAATAATATAATTTAATGTTAATGTAGTAATAAATTATAAAAAATATTTTAAACTATTACAAATTCCTATTTTATTAATGATAATTTGGAGAAGTACTGGAAAACCATCTTCACAGCTATGCCAAAGAAACCCATGGCGATGGAATGCGAACTTCATTTAAATAATTAACCTAATGAGCCACATGACAAAGACACTTTTGTACACATTTTTATGATGAGAGCAAGAGATTGGTGAAGAATAATTTGGAAAAGGATGTGATGCTTGAACCGGGAATGCCAGCCATCTTCATCTTGAGGATGTTATCATAGAGAGCAATCGAAATTCAGAAAGAGTTATACACAAAAGCTTTTGATAAAGTGAAATATGAAGAGTTTTTAACATTTTAGAAGGGTTAGATCTAGATGGGAAAGACATCCAAATATTTTAAAATATATTAGGAGCAAACAGCATGCATCAAAGTGAGAAGTGATACAAGTACTTATATCAAAATTTGAAGGAGGGTACAAAATGGATGTGTGGTCACAAGCGAGGTATGGTGGCATTCAGGGCGCCCCCCAAAGTGGCATGTTTCGCACCCCCCCCCCCTAAAAAGGTTCACTGAAAAATACTTGATTCACTCGTATGTCTTATAATTTGACGGAAAGAAACGTCACTGACTATTGACCACTGTATGAACAGAGAAACGCAAGGGAGGAATAGTGACATTAGAATGAAAGGCAATATTCACTCTTGGGCCCCCTGACATTCGTCTTGAATAATCATATATACCGAGTGGCGCAACCAGGGCGTCCAAAAGTCCGGACCCCCTAAGAGATTTTGGCGACTATTTTTGCTATACTGGGGGCCTATTTTGGTAATAAAGTTATACTAGATAAAACGAGATAATTTAACTCAGTGCGGTATTTAGATAATAAAGTTATGCTAGATAAAACAATACATCAATTTCACTCACGGCGCCTAATTCGATAAGAAAGTTATACTAAATAAAACGATACTATTTAACTCATGGCGCCTAATTAGATATCAAAGGCACACTAGATAAAACGAGACAATTTTACTCATGGTGCCTATTTCGATAGTAAAATTGTACTAGATAAAACGAGGTAATTTTACTCATGGCCCCAATTTCAATAAGAAAGTGGTACAGTACTAGATAAAAAAGACAATTTCACTCACGCCGCGGCGCCTATTTCGGTAAAAAAGTTTTACTAGATAAAACAATGGAGCCTCTTTCCATAATAAGTGTGTCAAAAACGTTCCGCCTTTTTAGACGTGGAAGCCATGATCAAGAGACTCGTGACGACGGAGCTGCGGAGAAACCCGGGAGACTTCTTTCAGAAATGAATGTAGGCGTGGCGGAGCAGGATGAAAAAGTGTGTTAAACTCGAGGGGATTACTTTGCAGGGGAAACTTGCAGTTTGTATAGATCTTTTGAAATAATTTTTGTATCCCCAGTCCTGGAACGTATCTGACAGACCTCGTAAAGTTATTGTACTGAATAAAACGAGGCAATGTCAGTCAGGGCGCTCTTTTTGATAATAAAGTTGTACTGGGGACCAGTATATTAAAAGGGCGCCATTATCTCGGGGGAAGGGTTTGTCCCCTTGAACCGACCCCCTTGTTGAGTTTTGCACCATTCGAGTTATTCATTTGCGAAATATTGAAAGGAAAAAATACTATAATACTAGCTATATAAATATCTTCAGTGGCGGATCCAACGGGGGGGCTTTGGGGGCTCAAGCCCCCCCCGGTAATTTTAGTCGGCGCCTATTTTGATAATGAAGTTATTCTAGATAAAACTGGGTGATTTCACTCGCGCGGCGCCTATTTCGATAATAAAGTTATACTAGATAAAACGAGGTAATTTCACTCTCGCGGTGCCTATTTCGATAATGAAGTTATACTAGATTAAACGGGGTATTTTCACTCACGCCTATTTCGATAATAAAGTTATACTAGATAAAACGGGGTAATTTCACTCACGCGGCGCCTATTTCGATAATGAAGTTATACTGTACTAAATAAAACGAGGTATTTTCACTCACGCGGCTCCTATTTCGATAATGAAGTTATACTAGATCAAACGAGACAATTTTACTCACGGCGCCTATTTCGATAATTATGTTATACTAGATAAAACGGGGCAATTTTACTCAGGGCGCCTATTTCCAAAGCATTTGACTGCGTCGACAAGGGCGCTTTAAAAAGTATATTAGAGTTTTATGGTGTACAAATCCAATTCATTAACGCCATAATGTCTCTCTACACAAACACCAAAGCATGTATACGTAACTTCGTCCGGCAACACCGATACATCATCTGGGGTCCTTCAGGGTGATACTCTCGCTCCATATCTGTTTGTACTGACAATGGATTACTTAATGTGATCTGCATTCAAGAAAGAGACGCATACACCGTAAGACGACGTATTTCTGAACGTTACCTAGCTGTTGTTCACTTACCGGCGCTTGCCTCTGCTGACATGCGGCCCTTATTAGCGGAAGTATTAAAGTTGCTTAAAACAGCTGAACAGGTTTCAGACGGTCTCCGCCAAAATTGGCCTGTGTACAATGCGAGTACACTGCGAGGACATTGTTGACCTACAACAGCAAAGGCGCATCCAAAGAAAAAACGGCTCCTGTGATGACTTCTGCTATATCGGATACAACATCGCCTACAGTACGAGTGAGTACCGGCTGGAGCTGACGGGAAGAATGGCGGATGTGTATGGAAGAGGAGGAGGAGTGATCCGTGTGGAGGGTGTTCGAAAGCACCAGGTGCTGCTGGCTCCATTAAGATCGGGGCATTGTAATAAGACGAACTATTACAAAAGACGGAGATAGGGCCTGGGTGTCGGTGTGTGCGTGAGGTGCGAGGAACCAGACGAGAAGGACCAGTGGCTGCTGTGTCCGGGCAGAAAGAGCCTCAGAAGAGAGTGTGGGATCCGTGGGATAGCAAGCCTGAGGGACGAGCCAGACCTTATACGATTTGTCGCTAGGGCGCACCCTAATTGGCTGGGGTGAGTCTGAGACCTTCGTATGCCGCAACAACAACAGTAGCAGCAGCACAGTTCTCCAATCTCCTCGTGGGTGCTGTGGACCCCGCAAGGGGTACGAATGGAGACATTACGTGGCGTGGTGCGGTCGATCACTGTGGGTGTTTTCGGGAAGCTGGGGATACAATTCGGCGCGGTATCTCTGGCGGATGCTGTTAC